>CAUJAO010000341.1:0-18621 GCA_963082485.1 Eudonia mercurella
CAGTCGTTTTCAACCACCAATACTCACTGGGCCCGCGTGGTGGTTTGTGGCCCGTTCTTCCTATCCATCCATAGGGAAGGCTCGTACCCCAGCAGTGGGGACATAAAAATGAGCTGATGATTATGATGATTATGATGATGAGAGGGTTTATGTGTGCGTTGCTTAAGCGTGGTATGTTTAAAGCTTACCTTCTGAGGTCTCCTTATTCTGTGTCTAAGTATATACTTTGTTTATTAATAAGGGGGTAACAGTTTAATTTATGACTTATAAATTACATTATTTAGATCATGGCGTTGATCAAGGGCGTTTAGCAACCTTACGAAGCCACCATCGCAAGAAATATGCAATACTATTATTAATAAAAGGAAAACAAAACCACATTTTAGATGTGTCAGTCATACAGAAGATTGATTTATGATATCCGTAGAATAATTTGCTATCAATGACTGGTCATAACGATGTGTATCTGAAATGTTAAGGTCGAAAGTGGCAAACTTGTATTCTGTGTAAAAAATAACAAGTGGCTATTAAATCGTTGTGAATAATAAGTAATGGAGTAATGAAGATCTATACTTTACTCAACACATTATAAATAGAGTTAGTTGTAAATGATTTTATTGTTTTGTTGCTTTTTCCTCGAAGTATACTTCTTTTATTTAATCATAATTATACCTATAAAATGTTCAAATTATTTTTAACTCAAATTTTGTTGCGAACAAATTACAAAAACACAAATCTTTAATATTTGTAAAAATATTATAATCGGATGTTAGTGACGGTAGTTGTTGGCATTGAATGAGCGCCTTTGGCTTTCAAAGTAAAAAGTGTTGAATAATTTCAGTGGGCTGGTTAGAACCACGACAGCTCAATTGGAAGAGCACCTGACCCGGTATGTCAGAAGGGTGCAGGTTCAAATCCTGCTCGTAGAAATTTTTTCAACATTTGTGTTTTTCATAATTTATTTTTTGGATTAGTGAAATTTAACTTATATTATTATGAGTAAGGGGAGACCTGGGATAATACCTAATACAGGGTAAACTAGCTTAAGCGTCTTCTGCAGCAGGTTTCCACTATATCTCTACCTATATACTTAAATTAGTGACCATTGTAGTATGTGTGCACTACACACAGGAAGATATAAACAAAATAATGTTTAACACGGCCATATAAGCTCCATCGACTCACCACTCCTAGCATCAGCATTCAGCAAGCTACTGCTGTACTTCGGGAATGCTGATTCAATATTTAGATTGGACCTAAACAAGAATTTCTGTAATCAAAAAAGTGGAAAATACATGCTCAACTGATGAAACATAACAGTGACATCAAAGTTCGCTATTCTCATATAATTTCTGTGATAAATATCGTTTGGCAGGTGTTCAAAAGTTTCTATACTGACTAAAGCTGGCCGCACACCGGAGCCACATGCTTCATGCACACAACATTGACGTCGACACAATATGCATGCTACATTGTGCTCGGAGTTTAATGTGTCGCGGAGACGCACATAGGACACACAGTTGTCGACAGAATGTCGACGTCAACATTATCTGACGACATGGATTTCTTGATTAATTTTTTTTTATTTTTCTATATTTACGGGTAAGCACAGTGCCTTGATCTCAGCTGATGTTAAGTGATGATAAGGCTAATGATGGAAGCGCACTTCACCCGGGATCTTCAACTAGTGAGGCACTGGCTATCTTATCTCTAGCTGCCGGAACACAACAATGCTACAATTAATGAGTAATAAATACGTTATTGGGTCACCTGTATAAGCAAGATAGTACAATTCACGGTAATTTCAATATTTCACAAGAGTTGCAGTTCGACGAAGAAAAGTTTTATGCCATCGAATGTCTTAAAATACCAAAATACATACAAATTATTATTAAACTTAGTTGAATCTTTGAAACAATCGTTGAAACATTCTGGTTTTCTTCTATCACTTGCAAAAAAAAAAAGAACACACACACACACCCTCGCACACACACAAACACTGAATAATGTCAATTAAATAATAAATTAAGCATATTTACTAAAAGATTATTTTAGTGAATATTATGAATATTAATTTCTTTTTATGTAATAAACTCAATTATACATTATGTTAGTAAGCTAAGGAAGAGCGGGGCCTCCTGGTACAGGTATCTTGTATACTTAACAGGTTGGTCCCAACCACTTGTAAAATTGAAAGATTAATGTAAAATGTTCAAAATGATTTTTAAAGCAAATTTTGTTGCGAACAAATTACAAAAACACAAATGTTGAAAAAATTTCCACGAGCAGGATTTGAACCTGCACCCTTCTGACATTCCGGGTCAGGTGCTCTTCCAATTGAGCTATCGTGGTTCTAACCAGCCCGCCGAAACTATTCAACACTTTTTACTTTGTAAGCCAAAGGCGCCCATTCAATGTCAACAACTACCGTCATTAACATCCGATCATAATATTTTTACAAATATTAAAGATCAGTTAAGAAATAAGCAAGCTATTTTATTAATGTAAATTGAATAAAAAAATATTTTCATTTTCAAACATTTTTTCATCTTTCATTGAATTTTTCGCCGATCTTGGTCCAGATAATTTCCGTAATCCGTCTGTTGCTATAATCAGTGAGTAAATGGTTGTATAATATAGGGATTTTTTCAACCTCTGCAATAAACTGAACGTAAAATTCAATGTTGTCTTTCATTTTTGCAAATCAACGCACCACAAAAAACGAGCGTGTTCGATCTTGTAGAGGTGTAGTGCGGCAAACGCATAGAGAAATACAAACGTCTCGCCACAAACTGCACCCGCTACAAATGTGTCCTTGGGTGCGTGCTTACGCGCGGGTATACGGACGGGGGCGTTAAATGTGTCGCGTTCATATGAACCCGACACATTTAACTGTTAAGGCGCCACAATTGCAGCGATACAGGTGTATGTTTGGTGTGCGGCCTAGCTAACTTGTCATGCTCTCCTTTTCGGGAATTGGCTCTGTCTCTGACCGAGGTCTCTGTACTGTAGGAACATGACAGGCAGCACTGACATTGTTACTATAGCAACAAACTTAAATTAGATGGTGGTAGATAGCTGAGCAGACTTAAAACAAGCCATACCTCCAACCAATCTTTGTACATTAATATTTGCCTATTTACGCTAAAAAGTTTACCTGGAAAGTCTAAGACTGGTAGTTAAGCGTGAGTAAATATATTACTCATGTGGTTTAGCCAGCAGACAGAGAAGCCAGGGACAGTCAAGTAGCGCCATCTTTGTTATTCAAACATAACTTCTAACGTTCGGCTTGTGCCGCGTCGCTGTTTGGAGCGGCGGGGCGCCACCTCCGGCCGGGGCGGCGCATGTTGGCGATGCCGATGGGCAAACAACTTGCCTTACACCACCGCAAGTAGCTTGCTTTTTGTTATGTGAGCTTTAAATATAACGAAACATTTAAATTTCGCGGTAGATGGCGGTAGTTCCACATTTTAAAATATGGAAAACCGAAAAATGTAACAAAAAAAAGAAAAGAAAGTGTGCCAGGCCTACGTGGAGTGTGAAAGCGCAGGACTGGCAGCAAATAGTGCAGGATGGAGCCTTTATTAGTTATAGGGCCCTACATAATAGATTGGTAAGTAAATAGCCTATAACTGTCCCACTGCTGGGCAAAGGCTTCCACCATTGAAATCAAGTCATCGCTACAATTGATGGGTATTAGCTAAATCACCACGCTTACCAAATGCGAAACACACTTTGCCCAACCTGGTAATTGAACCCGGGACTCCACTCGGCCACCGAGGCGTTAAATACTCAATACTCAATATTTTTATTGCACACCATAATGTTACAAAGTTGTTATAATATAGGTACAGGTTCATTATGGGCCCTATCGGGCACAGCAATTTGAAGAGGAAAGACTTTTCCAATTAATTTTAAAGTAAATTAGCTTTTATTCTTATATTTTCATTTATTATACATATTATATTTTTTAAGAAAAAATTAATAAAAAATGGTAATTAATAACAATAATAATTGTAATAATAATTTATTTGTAATTGTCTAATCTATAATTATTTGATATTTGATTTTTATATTTTTTTTATAAATGTTTGTCTATTTTTTTAATTAATTGATTGATTGATTGAATTTAATTAATAAATTGGTACAAACTTATAATATTACTTTATTACTAAACTATTACTTAATTCGAATTTAACTATTGACATTATTGAATTAGCAGACGAAAGGCCTAGGAAAGCGACCAGCTTTATTTAAAGCATCTACAACACATCCCAGCCTAGACAAATACCAAACATTCAAAAACAGTGGTCTTACATGAAAGATCTAGGCTGAGAAATGATTGTTCATGTGATAATGACAGATTATATCACAAGAGATACGGCACGAGACGCTCTAGCTGCGTACGCGCAGGTTGAAGCGCGAATCCACTGCAGCGCATGCGATGCGCGACTACGTTTCCATACAAACAAGCCACACATTTAAGCTACGCATTACTACAGCTGGTTTCCATGGAAACATAGCAAACTTGCATGCAGCATAGTGGGCTCGTGCCTTTATACCCATCGCTAGCATCTGTCGAGATGCGTTAGAGCGTATGGCTATAAACTTTCATTTTAAGAGGAATTGTTTCTGTGTATGTTTGCTTTAAGACTTTTCCAATTGCGATTTCCAATTAAATATTCATTAATCTATATTGTATTTTACGAAAACGCTTTTAAAATATAATGAATGTAATATCTGATAAATATCAGCAAGTATATAGCAAAAACAATTCTAGTGTTTTTGACATACCGAATATTATTATTATGTATTTTAATAATTATACATAATTATATTACCAATTACATCATTACATTAATAAAATCATTCCATCATTATATTTAGACATTTTATAAAAAAACTAATATGTTTTATTCACAGGTTTTTGTTTCAGCGTTTTGTTTCATGCCGCTCGCTATGCAAAAGTTGCCGGAAGATTCACACAGGTTAGCATCATCGGTATAACTATAAAAAAACTGAGCATAACTTTTTTATTGTTTTTTTGCATTTACAATGCCACATAAAACTGAAACGGCACTAGAATAAAGATGACTAGGTGACGTATAGTGACCCAGTGTCCCCCAAACCGATATAACATTCTTCACTGATTAGCCCCTTGAGCGACGATCGACCACCAGGTGGCCGATAACAATTAAAATTCTATTGTGTCACCAATAAGGTGAATTGAGTTAGTTAAGGATGGTAATCCTTAGTTGTCCTTCAGCGTCAAGCGTCTGGAGCATGCCCAGCATGCTTCCATTAGCAGACCGCTCGCTGCGCAGATAAATTGGAAGCAACAAAAAATGAAATTCCTTTCCAGCACACGTATACATGAGAAGCTCGATGGTGCAGTGGTTAACGCGCCCGGTCTGCGAGTGCTGAGGTTAAGCAATTTTTGCAAAGGCCGGTCATCGGATGGGTGACCAAAAATTTTACATCTCGAGCTCCTCCGTGCTTCGGAAAGCACGTTAAGCTGTTGTTCCCGGCTGCATTAGCAGTCGTCCACCAACCACCAATTCATTCATAGGGAAGGCTCGTATCCCAGCAGTGGGGACATAAAAATGAGCAGATGATGATGATGAGACACGTATCCACCTTCCTACAACATGGGCCCTTTAAATGAGGAGTGAAGAAGCAACTTGCGGGTCGGTAAGGTGAGGATGGCTAGTAAGATAGAATCCTGCTTCAAGCTGTTTTCTGCTTAATATCAAGCAGAGCAGAATCATTTGCCAACCTTCTATAAAAATAATCCCTGGTGTGTAGAGACGGGAAGTGCTGAAGTTTTAGTGGTTATATACCCCCTCTCTGTCCTGCGTAGGGTCGGGACGAGTCTCACATACCTTTAGCCTCTTTCAGAGGCATTGAAACCAACGGGGTAACCTTCCTCCAGCATGACAGGTCTCGAGATATTTAGATTTGGTCACCCATCTAGAGTCCAGGCATTGCGAAAGTTGTTTGCCTTGCAAAAATACAACCCGAACTACCAAGCTGCTGCGACATCGAGCTCCTCCTATTAAAATTAAATTTTTAACATATATTCATATGTCGTAAATTCTAAATTGCCACTGTATTTACACAGAGACATATACACAAGACAATGCATTTCTCTCGTATTTCAACAATAATGTTAGAAATTCGTCGTGTCTTGTGTCATTGTGTGTTATTGAGTGTGTTTAAGCCATAACTTATTACATTATTCCGTTAAGTTATTAAAAAGTCATTATTGTATAATTTTGTACTTATTTTGTGGTGTTCAAATAAACATAACAATAGTATCTTTGTTTAACAACACAATGACATGGCCAGGACCTACCTTACAAGGGATAATGTCTACGAGTTAACAACAAAGTTCCCACGAACGTATCTAATGGAATGTTCTATCCCACACTGCCTAATGAAGGAAAACCATGGAAAGACATAAAAATCTAATAATTCACTCTTTATATGGCAAACCATCTCGTGGCAGACGCAAATGTACACGTCCGAGGTGCAACCACTTACTGTATAAAGGAAACAAATTGCGGAATCAAAATCTATATGCAGCAAGAACGAAATTAATTTCGGTCATATCCCAAAACCGCAGCCGCGTAATTAAACGTGACATTGAGCAGCCGCGTGGGAACACCAACACAAACACCCAGCCAGCATTAATTAACCAACAATATTTTAGAAACAATCGCCCGATTAAATCTCCAAACAATGGTAGCATTTCAACCAAATATGACCTTACAATCTGTAACATATTCGGTGCAGGAGGGCGGTGCCATCAAAACTGTTAAAACCTAAAGTGTCCACATGCTAACGCATTTGCAGAACGACTTGGACAATTAAACAATTGGGAGCCTACTACGTTTAAGTAGATGTAAAGAAAAAAGATTTTCCGTTTCAGATAATGAAATGACAACAATGGAGTGGTTTACGCAAGTCGTTCGCACGCCGAGGGAGCGAGTGGGGCGTATTTTATATAGGCGGGTACACTGCGGCGGCGCAGCCGTAGCGCCGACATGCCGCTGCGGCTGCTCTAGCGCGATGTTGCTCCTCATCCTCCTTGCGTGCCTCACCACAACCTCCGCGAACAATTCCACCAAAGATGCCATCGCTGAACTGAAACCAGCGACCAATTCTACCAAAGAAATCCTGAAAGCCAGCGAAACCGCCGATCCTGCTAAAGTGGGAATCGTTAAGCAAATACGACGGCTGAACGAAGATGGATCTTACACCATCGGCTACGAAGCTGATGACGGAACGTTCAAAATTGAAAGCCGCGATGTTCTTGGAAATGTTAAGGGAACCTTTGGATATGTGGACCATGATGGAGAAATTAAACGTGTGACGTATTCATCTTCAAGTGACAGTACTCCTACGCCGGTACAAGTGACCACGAGCACCACCCCCAGCACACCTGCAATGGTTGCTAGAGTGAATAAAACAGTTGCGTCCACCACGAGGAGACCTCTGGCAACTATTGTGTACCCGACAAGAAGTAGCTTTACTACCAGAGGAACCGCCATTCAGCCCATTCCAAGAAGGCGTCCAATAATAAGTTCCACTAAATCAACCACTGACACAGCTGAGACGACTACAAAACAGCAAACGGCCGAAGAAACAACTAGCAACATTCAGAACCTTTACAAGCCGAAATCAGAAGAAAGTGTTAAAGCGCGCACTCAAATGCTGAAACCTATTTCGGTGAATGTGAAAGATGATTTAATAACAAAACAGACAACGACAAACTTACCACAAACTATGAAACCCGTTTATGAACACTCGAACGTTAAGGAAGACAGTGATCCTAATAAGGCTAATACGATTCGAAGGGAGTTGACAGGAACTAGTCCAAACCCACGCATGGTGAGCCTACAACAGTCAGCTGGTGATGATTCCACCGATGTGTATGGAAGCCATTTGTCTCTTGGAACTGGAACAGTGCGGCCATTGTTTACGACCACGACACAAAGACCAAGGCTCGTGCCTATTCATTCCTTGGTAGCTGCGAGACAAAGAATTCAACAACAATATCAAGTACCTGACGAGCAGGAAACGACAGTGGAAGCCAGTACTGGACGTGTTTTTGATCATGAAAACGTTGTGACATCTAATCCTGTGCCAGTGATTCATATACCACCGCAAAGGGAGTACGACGAGAGACTGTATCAGCAACCTATTTATAGAAGACCACCGGCCGCTGTCCAGTTTCGGACAAACGAGTATTTGAAAGATAACCCTGGTGCTGCTATCCCTATAGGTAACCAGCGGCCCTTTCTCCACTATGAATATCAGGACAAAGTATTGGATCCACAGTTTGTAAAAGAAACTTCACCGCCTCCTCAAACGAAAGGAACAACTCCTGAACCGGCGACAGTGGCTTATGATGCGAGGCCGGTGACGAGGATTATACCAATACCTGTGGACGAGAGAGGAGTTCCTATTCATGGTTATCAAGGCAGATTTGTAAACCCTTACAGACCTTCTCCACCACCACCATCGCCGCCAGCACCAGTAGTATACCAGCAGAGGTACGACCCAATCGACGAAATGACCACCATATCAGCACCAGTGAGTACCAGAGACTTAAAACGTTTGCTTCATGTTCTGATTTTAAGGCAGAATCGACTGCAGGCTTTAATGGATCAGCTGGTAACTCCGGGGCCTTCGTACCAGCCCGTCCAACAGTACAGACAGGAGCCTCAGTACTTTAATAGATATGACAATATGGCTCGTCGTTACCAGGATGAAGATCGTTACGACTACAGATACGAGCAACCAGAATATAGGCAGCAGGAGGTATACTCCAATCAAATGTCAAACTATGACAACCAGCAGCAGTACGAGAGCCAGCGATATATCCCAAGAAGAAGGTTGTATACCAGACCGTACGACACTGCCAGTTCGTCATCCAACCGTGTTGAAGAACCTCCAGAATTCCTTCCCCCCGACATTCGAGAGGCCTTGCTGTTGAAGATGCTGATGTTGGCGATAAACCCAGACTTCATGCCGTCCCCAGTGCCTCCTACGGAACTCACTACTGCCGCACCGCCGAGGAAGCAGGTCAGGAATGTCCAGATCCTGGGGGTAGAGGGTTCCACTGACGCGGCGAAGCGCGCCGCATCCATGCAAGGACACTGAGGTATCTTTAATTTAATCAGTGATATGCCAGTAGAATACTCACGTATGATGTAAATATTTTTTGTTAAAGATTTTTATATTTTAACTGTAAATGCTGTTTGATTTACTTGTCATAATAATGATGAAATAAATTACCGTAACTTTTAATATTTTTTTTTACATTTTCCATAAATAACTTTTTAATTACCAATTTGTTCAGTTACTCTAAAAGTATAGTTAAAAACAAAGGCACGATTGTTCAAAATAAGATGTATCTCGTACATGCCAAGGCCTGAGACAGTTCTAATCGCCGAATGTCAACAATGGGCAGCCTTCACGGCGCTGGCTCTTGGGCAATACACGCAGCAGAAGGGTGAGCATCTGAGCAATGAGCGTCTAATTAATATACAAAACAGTTGCAAAAATCTCGTTTGTCTAGTTAGCGATAGATGGCATTCTCAAAATCCATTAAAACATTTCCAAAAAATAATTACCTACTTATTCCAATACCCGAACCTAATTCCCAGGGCATAGTGTCTTTAGGATTTTTCGATGCATGGCCCGGGTTTGTGACCACATAACAGCATTTGCCAAGCGTGGTGATGCAGCCATTTCCCATCAATCGTAGCGATGACTTGATTTCAATGATGGAGGCCTTTGTCCAGCAGTGGGACAGTCATAGGCTATATACTTACTTGCCTATCTGTGTATGTATTTTAAATTTGTAGCAACGGTCGTGACTAGTGCAACACTTTTTGAAAATGGAAAAATTCATTGAAAATGTTACTTTATTACATACACAAAATAACGCAGATAATATTATTACTCTCATGCGTCACTCCTATGAAGAATACGAAATATGAGCATTGAAAAAAAACAAACTGTTGAAAAAAATCCACGAGCGGGAAGATAAGATAAGATAAGATAAATTTTTATTGCCATAAAATTTGCCATTATTTGTGCTTTTACGTTTAAAATACTGAATATTGCATTTTATAAAAACAGCCATCTCTAAAACATAAATACCCGTCAGTGTCAAATAACCCTTTTCTCTAAAAATATTTCTCAGAGTCTCATCAGAGTACATACTGTAAATAGTTCTCAAGCATTTCTTTTGTAGTATAAAGGTAGATTTTACATTAACAGAATTTCCACAGAAAATAACTCCATAAGTAAGAAGAGGATAAACTTGGCCAAAGTAGGCGGCTCTGGCTACATCTACAGATGATGTTTCCGCAAGTATAGATAGAGCATAGCAGTAGCTCGATATTTTATTATTAATTTTAGTTATGTGCAACTTCCAATTTAGATGTGAGTCAATATTTACACCTAAGAAATTTATTTCATCCACAATTTCGATGACTGACTTGCATTCAGACGTTATATTTAGTTTAATTTGATTTGTTTTATAGTTTCTAAATTGTAGTACTTTTGTTTTGGAAAAATTTACTGTCAAATTTAATGATTTTAGAAAACATATGGTTTCATTTAGAGTTTTAATTATTTCTTTTTCAAATTTAATGTTATCATTTTGATTATTGATATATACATAACACATAAGTTGTTTGTGATATTCGGGAGTTCGTTCACATATACTAAAAAAAGAAGAGGGCCAAGAATACTTCCCTGTGGTAGACCTAGGAGCATCTCTCTAGGATCAGATTTTACCTCTTTAAATGTTTTTGTTGTCTTATCAAAAGTATTTATTACTGTATATTGATCTCTATTTTTAAGGTAGCTTTCCAGTTTCAGTTTTCCAGAAGAATGCACAAGTGCCATGACCTGGCATGTCATGGGGTGCGGGTTTGAATCCCGCACGTGGATTTTTTTCAACACGTTGCCTTTTTCAAATTGTAATTTGTTCGCAACAATATTTGCGTAAAATTATATGTAAATAATCATATGAGCATTGATCAAATAAAAAAATACTTTCACTTAACGCTACAAACAATAAACACGAACGTTATTATATCGTATCGGTGGCCGAGTGGCGAAGCGCTCACCAACCCGCATTGGACAAGCGTGCTGATTAGCCATTATCCATAAATTGTAGTGATGACTTCATTTCAATGATGGAAGCCTTTGTCCAGCATTGAGACATTTATGAAGGAGGTTTTTCCAAATTAACAATATTTGAAAGAAATTTTTAATTGAAATTACATAGTAATACAAAGTCGATATAATATGCTACAAATATATATATATTTTTTTTTAATTTATTTATCGGAATGTTCAAATAATTTTTAACGCAAATTTTGTTGCGAACAAATTACAAAACCACAAATGTTGAAAAAATTTCCACGAGCAGGATTTGAACCTGCACCCTTCTGACATACCGGGTCAGGTGCTCTTCTGATTGAGCTATTGTGGTTCTAACCCTAACTAAAAAATTATTTGAACATTTTATAAATAGCTTGCCCACTTATTTATATCTTATCTTTAATATTTGTAAAAATATTATGATCGGATGTTAGTGACGGTAGTTGTTGACATTGAATGGGCGCCTTTGGCTTTCAAAGTAAAAAGTGTTGAATAATTTCGACGGGCTGGTTAGAACCACGATAGCTCAATTAGAAGAGCACCTGACCCGGTATGTCAGAAGGGTGCAGGTTCAAATCCTGCTCGTGGAAAATTTTTCAACATTTTTGGTTTTATTTATCGAAATTAAAACATACAATTTCTTTTTTAATATGTGGTTCTACTTAAGCCTCTTAGGTTTTTACCCAACCTAACCTAACCTAACAATAATATTCTTCTACGTTATCAGTAAAAGGGATCAAATGTTAATTAAACCGACCCATTGCATATCTAATAATACTCTGCAAATCCGCCGTACTAGATTTTAAGAAAAAAACCACGGAAGTAAAACAATATCCTCGGAACTAATTTGCAAAACAATCAAATCGTTACATTCCATAGCAATCAACTAACAAGGTTATCTATGACGTAAAAAGATAATTGCTAAAATATATCATAGCGCCATTTTTTTATGAACCAAGTAAATTGAATATATTATACGTTACAGACCAACAAGCTTACATTTTCCGATCTGGGCGCCTAGTGCCAGTTTTATTTGCCTTCCGTTAATGGAACCAGATTGTTGCCTGTTTCACATATTGCCCTTAAGTTTTAAGTTAGCTCTTATCTATGTTACGTAGCAGGTTTACTTAAGCATACGTCTTGGAAGTCTTAGGAGTCGTTGGTAAAAACAGAGTGCATAATGCGAGTTTTGTTTACCATCCGTATTCATTCGATTACGATTACGAAAACGAATTAGTATGGCATTGAAACAGCGCCTCCTGGCGACATACGAGAAGAGTTAAAATTTTGCCATACAAATTCTCGTTTTCGTTAACGTGATCGAATGACGAATGAATCTCGCACTTGGCACTCAGGAGTTAGTATGGAAAATTTTAACTCTCATCGTTTATCGCCAGGAGGAGTTTCAATGTCAAACAATTCTCATTTTTGATGTGTAACATCTTGCCGCTCGCCTTCTATATATATAATTTGTGGGAGTGATTTCGTAGAAATGCGACGGAAGTACCGTAACATCTAGAAATGTGACGGAATTAGCGTAACAATGTGATCCGCTCATATATATATCATATCATCATATACATATATCATTATGATATATATGATATGATGCATCTGTATGAAGCTTACATTCAGCAGTCTCCATAATACAATTAGTGGGAGTGATTCAACGTAACAGTACAAAGTAACAGTAACAGTGAGACTGAAGCTTACCTTCAGCAGTCTCCTTATTTTTGAAGTAAACCAGTGCAGAAATATATATACATCTCAGTCAGTAGTTCGTTTGCGAGTTTGCTAGCGAAATAAAAAAAAAGAAAAAAAAAGATAAAAAAGATAAAAAAAGAGAAAAAAATATACGTCATTGTTAATTCAATATTCTATTTTCTATTGTAATATTGATTTCAAAAGGTGAGATATCAAATGTTACACATCATATACGACTACTGTCGTTAATTTTTTTGTTAACAAGGCATATAAAACTCGTATTAGGCACTGTGACCAACAAGCCACATTTGATCCGCTATGATCCCTATCCTAAACGCCAGGAGATTACGTTGTAACGCGCGATCCCCGTCTGTACTATTAAGGTCACCCGTCTCTGATATTGTTGTCTTGATCCTATATAACAATCAGCGATTGCGCAATGTGCTGGGAAAATGTAGCACATACGGTAGCTGGGTTCCCATGTGGTATTGTAACGAGACGTGGGGGTCCCACGGCCCCTGTTTGGAGCATGCAACAATAGTAGTGCGTTATTAAACTGTGTTGCGTAACATACTGCGGCTATTAATATTGGTGACAATTTGGCGCGTGCTAAAATTATTTAGTTCAATAAAGTTTTTTTTAAATTTCATATTGGGGAATCCCTAGCCCTTACCTCACCTGATGGTAATTGATGACGCGGTATGTCAGAGGGTGCGGGTACAAAACAAAATGGGTTCAAAAACCGCTCTGGTAATAAGGCGAAAGGTGGAAGAGCTCTTCACAAATCCTAGCTTGTCTCTTTAAATGTCGGAATACAACAATGCCATTGTGATTAAAGCGACAAACTTATCTAAGTTGAATCCGTAACTAGTGTAATGTGGATCTTCTACGCCTTCTGTGAGGAGGCTACAAATAAAAATTAATAAACGCTCTACACTTTACAATATAAGGTATTTTTTAAAGAAAATAAAATAAAACAATACCTAGGTGGATTTACAAGGTTAATGAGTTAACATCTTGAAAATAAAAATATTGCAAAAACAATAAGGGTACCCAGTAGTCCTGAGGTCAGTTTGGTCGACAAAAGTAACTACTTGATAAAAAAAACAATAATAAAATGACGGGAAAATAAAAAGGGATGGTTAGTAGGTAAGATATCTGTAATGTTAGGGATGGATCCTTGTTGTTAGTTCGTACAGAATACCTCTAATGGTATGGGGGCCGAAAGGTATGGAATGTGTCTCTGGCGCAGAAGAGTGCGGACTGCGCTACTTCGTCAGCCTAGTTTCTTCTATAAAGCTACAAGCTTGTCCCTTACTCACCAGCTCCAGCTTCAGTTGCTTGGTGGAGGCTGTGGCTCCGTCCAAGTGCCCTGAAGTGTAGTAGTAAAAGAATAGAGTAAGGACTATTAAATAATGTATAAACCCTAGGGGAGGCGATTTACTTTCGAAATGTATCAATTTATCTAAACACCTGACACCTGTCACTTGACGCCATTTATTATTACTGATATCTCGTAAAAACAACATTACACTAGTCTGCCGTGAATACAGACATAATAGAATTTTGATTGTAAGCGGCGCTGATCAGCACTCGCGCATATCAAATGTTAAGAGCTGGCGGTAGCTAGCTAGCCAGGCGAACTAAGAACAAGTCCTGTCATCTTTCAATTGACTCTCTCAATAATTGTACAAATTAATTAAAAATATATATATACAGACATTAACTACATTACTCTCTCAATTAAGTACAATATGTACAATACATCTTACAATACGTTGGGAATTAAACCTAAGACCTCTAAAATGAAATGAAATGACAATAATAATTATTTAAGTAAACTTGTAAGCGCTTTTGAATCGTCTCTAAATATTTTTCCTATTAGCTTTAGACTGACAGATGCGATAAAGGAATCACGAATTGAAATAGAAGACAATTGCGAATATGAATGTAAGTGTAGAGAGAGCCAAGGTGTTCTAAAATAATTTTAGCTGCTGGAAATTAATTTATTAATTTTTGCATTCACCGTTACACATTATGATCGCAACAAGATGAAACGCAACTTGAAAAGTTTCGGTATCAAACTAGAGTGCCTACCACAATATCTCTCTCATACCGCGCCAATTTTGGTTTCGAAAAACGTTGGATTGGAAAAATTTATTAATCTATTTGGAATTTCAAAAAGTGTTGAAAAAAAAATCCACGAGCGTCATTCAAACCCATGACAAACCTCGGTATGTCATGGAGTGCGGGTTCGAATCCCACTCGCAGAATTTTTTCCAACTTTTTTTAAACTGAATTCTTTTCGCAACAAACAACTCACGTTAAATTATAAATAACCATAATCGTAATCTAATAAGATGACCCCTGGGTGTCACTATACTTAAAGGAGGGTGAGACGGCGTTAACTAATGTAATGCAGCGGTCGGCAACCAGCGGCAGCCAACGAGGTCCCGTGTCAATGTTTACAAAATATACTGCCAATGCAAAATAAACGTACAGGCGCTTGCTTAAACAACATATCCAAAACTGTCAAAATTCTTCAATAAATGTTCAACCGTTTGCCATATACATAAAGTTCAAAGTCCATTGAGGAAAAACAGTTTGTGGTACACTGATATGCAGATGTGTGTACATAAAATTACACGAGGTAAGAGCTAGATGGCGCAGCGGCTTGCGCGTACTGGGTGCAATCGGGCAAGTTAAGAATATCGAGGACATCGACACGGGATGGCTGAAATCATCAAAATGTCTTCAGCTCATAAGTGCTTCGGAAGGCACGTTAAGATAGATCTTAAGGTGGTATCGGTTGCAGTCGTTGAAACACCAATTATCTCAGCAATTGGGCCAGCAGCGGTTAAGACTCGGCTTTTCCATGCATGACTGTTCATGTAAGGAAAGCCTTTTTTATGCTAGGGTTAACTCATTACCGAGTCCTAGGAGACGCAAATAGTTTTGTGGGTCTCTCCTCTCAGCTCACGCCTCCACGCATAGGCCTTATGGGGGAGGGGATACCCAATAAAAACCCTGACACATCTTCATGTGAGGAAAGCTTGAGCCCAGCAGAGTTTATATGCAAGAAATGTTTATGTTAGTTACTCTAACAATTCAACTAAAACCAGTCACAATAACTATTATTCTTTTATTAAAGTGTAAAAAATATTATTTACTACATATTTACAAAAAAATTAGATAATCGCTTAAACTAGTAGGATCCGAAGGTGATGTCGTGTAGAGGTGCCGCGCCGCCTTGCGGCAAAGCATACTCCTTCAGCAGCTGATCCAGCATCGAGAAGGGCTGGCTCTTCTGCTGGGAGAACTGGTTCTGTTGAGGGAACTGGTTCTGCTGTGAGAACTGGTTTTGCTGGTAGCGGGGTTGGGGAGCCGGCGCTTGGGAGTAATCCTGAGAGGAGGCGTACTCTATCTGTGTCTTCGCCGGGAACTGGGGCGCTGGTCGGAAGTCCTGGTTGTACTGCCGCTGCTGGGGCTCCGGCCTGAAGAAGTTGGAGTTGTCGGCGGGCGCTGGCGCAGCCCCGGAGAAGAACGCCGGCTGGAAGAGGAAACGAACGTATTTTGTAACGAAGTAACTAATAACACAGAAAAAATAATTGGTAAACAAGTGAAGTAAGTTGGTCAAAAAGTATTGGTAAACAAATTACCATGTGTATTTGCGGATCGTTATTTAGCCTGTAGTTGAATTCCCATATATGAACTATCGGGATAGGTAACTATTATTTTTAATTCTTATTTTATCTTTATAACTATTTTCGTGGTCAAGCTATTAGTACAGACAGTTACAGACGTGCAAGTGGAAGAAATCTATTAGCACCACCGACACGACACAGAAAAGGTCAAAGTAATTACTAAAATAGTTTAAGTTCACTTTATGTATAAATGAAACAACTTTTACGGATCTACTCGCGTTTATTTTACTTTACACATTATTTAATGTTTATCCTGACGTTTCGAATCCTTTGCAGGGTCCGTGGGCACAGGGAGACTGAGGTGTTGGTCATCTCATAATTAGTTAGTAGCTTGTATACCCTCATTTAAATTTAATTAGGTACGTTCCGTTTTACGCAGAAAGAGCTTACAGTATCTTTTGGTGTGGCAGTATGGTGTTGGGCTGGGCTGGGATTTAATATTTTGTATGATGGGGTCCTAGGCTGGTGGTAGACTCAAACCATCGTCTCTATTAAAATCAGGATGTTTTAAATTTCAATAGCCTTGCGTATCATCCTAGGGATGAATCGTTGTTTTCTAGCGAGCATTTGTGGTTTATCAAATCTGATGTAATGGTTGGGCTCTAGGGAATGTTCGCATACTGCAGACTTATTTTCGCGCCTATGTGTTCCTTAACGCGGGTTCCCACACTTCTCTTTGTTTGCCCGATGTAAGAGAGCCCACAGTCTCAGTCCAGTTTGTACACGCCTGCATCTTGAAGGAGGTTCACTTTATGTAGTATTTTTATACGCTATATTAATTTTATGGGCTTTGGTAGCTTGACAATAAAAAAGTCGTGTAATGGTGTATTCCGGCTTTTTCTTTTCTTATCTTAAATGGGCCTGCGGAGGTGTTCCTATCTCACATCGACTTATTGGAATCGTTTGTGGCACTTTCACATTTTCTTTATGGTACACCTTAATGACTTATTAGAGGAATGCTATACTTAATTCCGCATATCGCCTGGTGGCCGAGCGGTAAAGCGCTAGGCCAGATATCCAAATGTCCTGGGTTCTATTCCCAAACGGGCAAAGGCACGGTTTGTGATCACAAACCCGCATTTGGCAAGCATGGCGTTTAGGCCATTAGGCCCATCAATGCAGTCTTCTTCTTCTTTTCGAGTCAGCGGATTCAGCTATACTTTGTCGGACCAATAAGTAGCCACGGCTATTGCATCATTATTGGCCTCATACATGTTTTCCAGTGTGCAGGTAGGTGGCTGGGCACAGAGGACAATGGAGGAGGTGAATGCAGTGATTACTTGATTTCAATGATGGAGGCCTTTGCCCAGCAGTGGGACAGTTTTTGACTATTTACTTTTTTTATACTCGTACATAATTGTAATAAAAAGTAAATAGTCTATAACTAAATAGTACTAAATTGAGGGGCTCGATGGCACAGTGGTTGACGCGCCCTGTTTGCGATTGCTAAGGTTAAGCAACTTTCGCAAAAGGCCGCTCATCGGATGGGTAACCATAAATGTAACATCTCGAGCTCCTCCATGCTTCGGAAGGCACGATAAGCCATAGGTCCCGGCTGCATTAGCAGTCGTTAACAACCACCAATCCGCACTGGCCCGCGTGGTGGTTTATGACCCGTTCACCCTATCCATCCATAGGGAAGGCTCGTGCCCCAGCAGTGGGGACATAAAAACGAGCTGATGATGGTGATACTAAATTACCTTGGGTGGCGTGGGAGCTGACTGCGGGTTAGGCCTGTACTGCTGCTGCTGCTGCGGCCGGTACTGCGGTTGCTGCTGCGGGCGGGGCTGCGGCTGCGGCGCGCGGTACGCAGGCGCGGCGGGGCGGGGAGCGGGGCGGGGCGCGGGGCGGGGCGCGGGCTCCTCGTAGTCGTAGTCTATGGACTGTTGTTGTTGGGCGCGACCACCCTGTATACATAACAGTTTGATTTTGAATTTTGTTGCGAACAAATTACAAAAACACAAATGTTGAAAAAATTTCCACGAGCAGGATTTGAACCTGGTGGAAGCTATCGTGGACCACGATA
>CAUJAO010000342.1:0-36765 GCA_963082485.1 Eudonia mercurella
TCAATAGTTTTAGAGAAAATTACATAATTATGTTCTCCATTGTAATCGACGTAGGGTGACCATAATTTTAATAGTTTAAGGATAAGTCCCTCCTTTAAAAATATGTACGGGAGAAAATACATTTTTTATCATGATCCCAAAATTAGACCTTTTCATCTTAGCGTTACATGGTACCAGATAATGGCTATTTTCTCCATGGGCATCATCTGGGTCTGATCTGAGCGACCAGATTTGGGTTGATTAATTTAGAAAAACTCGTATTATAAATTAACCTAACTAGAAATAGTCACTGCGCTAGCGCGTCGAGTTATCGGATCTTTACAATAGAACAAGCAACGCCACATCCAAACGGTAAGTATACGTACTTTTAGGAGTTCGTCATGTAGTTTAAGAATTAAATGAGGAGTCTTCAAACACGATCTTTGCAATGGGACAATCACCGCCAAATCCAAACAGTACGTACTTTTAGGAGTTCATCATGTAGTTTAAAATTAAAGGAAGAGTCAATAGTCAAATTCTTAATCTTTAAATATTTTTTTTGAACCTTTTCATATCACAGCACATGTAGATATTCAAGTATCTAAGATCACATTTTATCAACTGCAAATATTTTGAGGATAAATTCAACAACATAAATAAACTATTTTTATGAAAAAATCTTAAATTTTTATACGCTACTTTTCAAGAAAAACGCCAAAAAACGTTTCGATTAAAAAGTAAAATAAAGCACTTTCGGTAGTTTCAATTCAAGAAACCGAAACAGAGAGACCGCAATGCCTTCACCGCTTGCACGTGCCCGTAGTTTCGTTCAAAGGAGCCGTCAGAGAGGCCGCTCTTAAAAATATTACAATTGTCAGGAAAAGTAAAAAAAAACTAGCCTGAATTTTTTTAAAATGCTACTCCTTATGTATCTGATATAATTAGATGTTTTGTCAAAATATTTGCAGTTGATAAAATGTGACCTTATACAACCTGTAAAAAAAAAATAAGCCATAAAATTTGAGCAGCCTACGTGTCTGGTGATAACTGTTTTTTTCACAAGTAATAGGTAGCTGAGAAATTTATATTTTTTAGACAAAAAGGAGCTCAAGTTTTTGTTTAAAGTGGGCAATAATCTCTATTTCAAACATTAATAACACAAAAGTAGCAAATCGATGATTCCATGTTTACTGCGCTTGCGCTTGTCAATCAATAACAAAGTAGGGTTGTACAAAATGTTAACATTTAGTAAAACCCTACTAAAAAAAATATTGATTTTTTTTAACCACATTTAATGGTGATATTTCAACAGTGAAGTCTTTACTATGTACGCACCCTTAAATATTATTCCTTATATTTTTTACAGATTGTATACAATCGTTATAAGTATTTTTAAATTATGTTTCAAGGGACGTAAATTATGTATATGTAGTAGTAATCTATTAATATAATTTTATTAGGTTAGTAGGTTACGATAAAATTAAGTTAACAATGTAAAAAAGATTTCTTATATTTTTACCAATACTAAATTAGATACCTTAAAAGCTTCAGAAAATCAGAACATTTTTTACAACTTTTATATTCAAAGAATAAATTACAATCTCAATCAATAGTAAGTGCAGTAGTAGATTAAGGCAATACTCAACAATTGTAGCGATGACTAAATTTGTATGATGGTGACAGTATTGGGTCCAGTAGGTAAGTATATAGGCTATTATTTACTTAAATTTATTATTGTCATAAGTGAAATCACTTACGGTAGCTTATAAAAAAAGGATAGATTTAAGAGCCCAGCCAAGCACTTTAGATAACTAATACATACTTCAAAGTTTTAATTCTTTCAAACCAATAAGCCAAGTTTAATTAAAGTTTCTATGCTCAAGGGAAATAAAGAGTACTTGACAGTGAAAGGAAATCATTACATTGAAATATTAATATTAATAAAACTATTATTGTCATTAAAAGCATGTAAGCATAGAAAGTTTAAATAAAATTGGCTAATAGGTTTGAAAGAATTAGAGCTTTAACGTTTGTATGGGGTTCTGAAATGTGAAATTACTCCTAACGCACACATAAAATACAATCATATAATACCATATAAAATAATGGAAATTTCAATTTCGGTCGTAGGGCTTGATTCTAATTTTGGTCCAAGATCGTCATAGCAGAGCCAGTTATCGTTGTCACTTAAAATATGGCATTTATAATGTCCCATGATGTTAACATCTGTTTCGCCTACAAATTCAATGACCCCTAGTAATTGGTAAATATTGCCTTTAATCAATAATGTTTTTGGTACATTTTTTAAATTTTCTTTAATTGTTGAATCAATTGTTGAATCACCCGTCATTTCAAATGTTATTATCTGTTTTAAATCATACATGGATTCAGCTTTGCCTTTGCAATTATTACGCTCTGATAATGTTTTTTGTATGGTTTCTACGGTTATACTCTCTTTATACTCTCTTTTAGTTCTTATTCGAACACAATCGTTTAACGAATTATTTCAATACCTACTTCAATTATTTTTGACAACAATCGCCCACCGTTACGACAAATTGCAGCTAGCAGCCTTTATTATGTAAGAGTATTCCATAGTATCGAGTGTGAGTTTTGTTAACTATCGGCGTATTCATTCGATCACGTTAACGAAAACGAAAATTATATTACCTAACTTTAATTCTTCTCGTATGTCGCCAGAAGGCGCTGCTTCAATGCCATACTAATTCTCGTTTTTCTACCCTAGTTACAATTTACATTCGACGAACTTTCGAATAATTTTGGTTCTTATTCGAACACAATCGTTTAACAAATTATTTCAATACCTACTTCAATTGTTTTTGACAACAATCGCCCATCGTTACAACAAATTGCAGCTAGCAGCCTTTATTATGTAGGAGTATTCCAGAGTATCGAGTGTGAGTTTTGTTAACTATCGGTGTATTCATTCGATTACGTTAACGAAAACGAAAATTTGTAATAGCAAAATTTTAACTCTTCTCGTATGTCGCCAGGAGGCGCTGCTGCTTGCGTGTATTTGACCGTACAGCAATTTCTACTTCTCTCGAAATAATGATCCTATTTCCAAGCATGTTTAGGAACAAAATTAAGGTGTCCTGCCTAAAGTAATTTTAATCATGGCCACTTTACGTCGATTACAATGGAGATCATAATTATGTAATTTTCTTTAAAACTATTGAAGTACTGGTGTTAATTGGTAAATGAGGCATTTGGCATGACTAAATGACTTAGAATCTCTGTTCAATTTATATTTTCATAAAAGATTCACGATGATTTTAGAAGTTTAGATCGTGGTCCCTCAATTCACCCATTGTCAAAAAAATAATTGCTTATATCTTCGTCCCAGTTATCGTTTTTAGTTGTTTTATGTATTTATTGCTGTCACATATGTCGTCACATTGGTTTGGAATGGTCATCTTTTCGGTACATTCATGCGATTACGCAGAAAAGACGATTTTTGACATTTTAACCTCAAAAACCATGTAGATTGAGGGCCCACCGAAATTGATCCATCCTTCTTCCAGGAATCCGGTACAATGAATTTAAAAACTAAAATAAGGTTTCATATCTCCGTCACAATAGCTCCAGGTAGGCAAATCAGCATTCTCTGAGGTGGGCCCTCAGTTCACATGTTCACTGAAGATGTAGGATTAAAGTGAAACGGAAAACAGCCCAAAAAAAAAAATCAAAAGTATGTCCCTGGTTTTTTAACGCTCGCTGGCTGCCTCATGTCAATGTGACAACGTCAACAATTTGTGTGACAACTTTGGATGTCAAATAACTGTATAGAATAGATTTCATAAATTTCTTTCTTTAGCTGCATCATATCCAGAATCTTTGAAACAATAATGCTTGATTGCTTTTATTTATTAATCAGTTAAGACTATTTCTTTAATTTTTGTGTTGACTGTTGTGTGGATTTGTGAAATGGCCCCTTTTCACGAGATTGTGCCACTGTTTATGGTAAAATAATCAGAAATGCTACGAAGTCTATAGTAATATCATGTGCAGGAACACATGATATTAACAATGAATAAGCACAGCAGCTTGGTGCATAACTCAGACTTGTCAACTCATTCACGTGATGCTACTCAAGCTACTTCTTCATTTAAAGTGGAAACTCAGAAACCTGCTGCTGTATCTAAAGAAAATGGGCGTGATAGTTCGGATGATTTACTTGATCTCAAAGGTAAAGTCGAATCCAGGCTGTTGTCTATGTGGAATAACGTAAAGTTTGGATGGACAGTAAAAATGAAAACAAGTTTTTCGAAAGAGTCTCCTGTATGGCTGTTAGGACGGTGCTATCATCGCAAACTGAGTCCTACAGGTTCATTAGAATCTTCAACAGAAATTGGAACTGAAGCAACTGCTCAGCAGCCTATGGAACAAATTTTTGGTGAAGGTATAGAAGGATTTAAATCAGATTTTATAAGTAAGGTTTGGATGACCTATCGAAGGGAATTCCCTACCATGTTGGGCTCAACATTCACTACAGACTGTGGTTGGGGCTGTATGCTGCGGAGTGGCCAGATGATGCTTGCTCAAGCTCTAGTCTGTCATTTCCTGGGACGATCCTGGAGGTGGACTCCCGAAAAACCTATACAGAATGCCAGAGAATTCCAAGAAGACTGCCTTCATCGAATGATTATAAAATGGTTTGGTGACAAATCATCAGTAAATAGCCCACTATCTATTCATAGTATGGTGATCTTAGGTGAAACTTTAGGCAAGAAACCAGGGGACTGGTATGGCCCCGCCTCAGTAGCACACTGCCTCAAGGCAGTGATGGCAGCAGCGTCCAAAGAAAACTATGAATTTGATAGTTTAGAAGTATATGTTGCGCAAGACTCCACAGTCTATGTCCAAGATGTGTATTCTACTTGCCGCTTACCAAATGGTTCTTGGAAATCACTTATTCTTTTAGTTCCTGTTAAATTAGGTACTGATAAATTTAATCCAATATATGGCCCATGCCTGACTTCACTTCTAACTTTAGACTTTTGCATTGGAATAATAGGAGGCAGGCCCAAACACTCATTATATTTCATAGGTTATCAAGATGATCGATTAATCCATTTGGATCCACATTATTGTCAAGAAATGGTTGATGTGTGGCAGCCAAATTTCTCTTTGCAAACATTTCATTGTCGTTCACCAAGAAAAATGCCGCTAAGTAAAATGGATCCATCATGTTGTATAGGCTTTTACCTGGCTACACAACATGACTTTGAAACCTTTGTAAATGTTATAACATCATTTCTCATCCCTCAGGGGGTGGCTACAAATTTTGAATATCCTATATTTACATTGCACAGTGGATCTAGTAGCACTGTTATGGATACACCTAACATTAGATATTCAATTTATGAAGCAGAGCAAAACTGGGTGACACCAAATATGCATGATAGTGATACTGATATTGAATCAGAAGAATTTGTGTTAGTGTAATTATGTAAATTGTGTGAATTGTTAACAAATGGTTATTATTCGTCAAACTACACAAAGGAAATAATACCACATTGTTTATAGCAGTTAATAAGTTCAGTAGCGTGTATATATTAAACACCCATTAACCACTGATTGTAATTTGACAATAGATACTATTATGTCATGATAATTGTTCTAAAATAATTACATTTCAAGTGACTAAATTATTTAAAATGTATTTCTGTATAGTTAGATTATAATGCTTATTTATTATGAAATCAGTAAAAAAATATATCTTTACCTCAAAAGGTATGATTGATTTTTATTGTAGTTTTGTTTAGTAATAATAAAATAAAAATTAATAATAAGTTTATTTTGTAGTGATTCTGCACGCCTGCCGTCTTTGGTTTTCACACCCAGAGAGAAAGCATGACAAAGTACCTACACCAGAAAGGCTTCTTAAAAGCTCTTTTTAAAGTATATCTAAATAGCTATAATATATAGCATCATATGTACTTGTACGAGTATATATTATGATGCTGCTCTAGGGTTATCTCATTTACAAAATAACATTTAAATGGTAATATAAATAACAAAGCTGGCAGACTGTTGTGCCCACTCTAATACGAAATGATTTTATTTAGTTTTCTTACCAAGGCGAGTATAATGCAATGCCTTGATAATAATTCGTGTAAGTTTTTGCACTTCTTCGGTTAATTGCTTTTGCATGTGTTTGTAATAAGGTAGGTAAATACAAAGTGACTCCCGGCTTCATAGAAGGTGACCCTAAGTCGCGCTGCAACCGGAACCTGCCATCTCAAATCATTGATCCTAGGTGATTCATTTAGTTTTTCCCCAATATGATTCACAGTACAAAATGAACACATAATAAATTCCCCTGTATTAGCAGTAGTAACTTAAGCAGTCATAATGAGGCAACTAGGCAAGTACCTACTTCTTTAATAACGGAAAACTTAATGAATGTTGTCAGAGCATCACATGAGAACGGCTTGACCGATTTAGCGGAATAATTTATTGTTGTGTTCGTAATTGTCAGGACAAGGATAAAAAAATAAAAAAAGCTTTTAAAAGCGTAAAACCATCATCATAGTAGAATGAAACAAGTATGTCATCTTCATACATACGCACCGAGCGCGGCTTGTATGTGACCGCAGCCGAGCCAACCCGTCCGTACGCATCGTCGCACGCACACACTGACAAAGTTTATTGATGCTAATGATGCGCCAGTCGCGGCTGAGCCGTACGTAATGCTGCGATTGCCGCGCGCGCCTGCGGGTTTCGTCGCTGCGCCGGCGCCGCTGCCGCTCGCACGTAGATTATAATTTGTTAAACGTAAGTCAAGGTCAACGATGGTTACAAAAAAAAACAAGAGATATTGCAGTGTTTATGGATGTCTTAATAGCAGCTTGTCCATCCAGAATTTTCTTTCTTTACTTTACCTACCGAACAAGAACGGTGAGTGAGTACCTGCTGCCTAACCTAATTACACAATTTTGTGTCAGTTATTTACTACCGAAAGAGTTAAGTTCTGCTCCAGATTTCGTAGATTAGAGAGGTAAATACATGTACCTACGGATTTGTAAGTTTAATTTATTAGATTACACGGTACCCCCTATCGCGAAAACAAGGGACTAATTAGGAACAGCAGACGAAACACTTTGGACTTTGTACCGCTCTTATGTTGTGGGCATAAGTACTAATATCGAACTGCAAGTGTTTACCGTGATGTGCTGTTGACCGTACCTACTTACCTATTGTAAGTTGTTGTGTTGTAAAGTTGACAAACTACGTTTAAGTAAATGGGGGGTTCTATGGAATCCATATTTCTAAGTATGTTCTTATTTTATATGTAGATACCTACCTCATTCTAATTAAAAGCGACAGCCCTACAAGTTAACGTGATTATCGCTTGCTCGGGGGCCGAGTTGCCTTACTTGTTTCATTCTACTATGCCATCACGGAATACGGTGTTCACGCGGTCTCTTTCGATTCCCGCTATCGCTCACGATTCAGAGCGGATGAAGTCGCGAGCGAGCCAAATCCTATCGCCCACAATGCATACATCATCAGCACTACATTGTATTGCATTGTATTTAAGCAACTCTTCTCACTTGCTGATATTGCTACTTGATGTACAGTCAGCTTCAAAATTATCTGAGCGTTCAAACACACCATAAATATCTGAACATTTGACAAAAATCAATTTTATCTCAAGATGTAGAAATTCATTTTTATTTGTTGTTTGAGAACAAATGACATTTAATGGAAGTACATCTTTCACGTATTGGGCTAAGAGTGATTTTTGTCAAACGTTCAGATATTTTTGGTAGGTTTGAACGCTCAGATTATTTTGAAGCTGACTGTACACACGCCTGCACTACACAAACTGTCAAACTTTCTCAATGAACTTTGAACCTTATGTACATGGTATATGGTTGAATATTTATTAAAGAAATTGACAGTTTTGGATAGGTTAATGTGTGAGTGTGCAGGTACTATGGGTATGTTCCGACCAGTAAGAGCACAGCTGTCCAATGCTCTTACTGGTAAGAAATTTGTTCCGTTAGGGACTGACAGTATACTGCCGCAGTATCCTAGGGAAATATATGACGTCATAAATCGTCGTCATTTTTGTACTGTAAGCGCTGGCATTTTCGAGGCAAGCTGCTCTCAGTGCTTTGATCACGTGATCAACAGCGTCCAGAAATGATGAACGGCTTCGCAGTATACTAAATACACATATATAGATATACAAGAATTGCTCGTTAAAGGCATTAGGTTAGTTCATATTACATATTTTTTTCTAAAGTTGATGGAAAAATTAGTGGCTGAACGACCGTACGTTTGATTGACATTCGGTTGCACATCTCATCACTGAAACACTTTTGGGGGTTAAAGTTACTCGCGTCCGTAGGTTTACCCTTGAGACCCTACACGTGACCCCTGGGTTGTGCTAGACTCAGCAGGGGTCGGCAACCGGCGGCCCGCGGGCCGCATGCGGCCCGTAGACTATCTCGGTGCGGCCCGCAAGCCTGAGGTCCGTAAGAAAAAAATACTGAAGCAAAAGGCCATATAAATTCACTAGAATTTATACGGCCATGCTGCTGGGCCATGAGAGTATTCTTGAAAGCTCGCTCCCACGCGGGGTGATAAAAATGTACCTCTATTTCATTTCTTAAGAACTCTTTATCAAGACTGTGATGTTATGTATTGTTTCTACCGAAAATAAATATTTGCTGTACTTATTCAATTCTTGGCAATTTCTTTTGCGTTTATCCGCCGCACGTGCGGCGGCGGGCGGCTCCTTTGAGACAATAGGCGGGGCGGCAGTCTTTGATTAGACGCAGGTGTGCGGCGGCGAAAAAATTCAAAGCGACCGGTTTTAGTTAAAATCACAGCCGCGCGCAGCTCTCGCCACATTCGGTTGTGGAAATTCGCCGGAAACTCACGTCTCATCTGGTTGCTAGCTACGCGTTTCGTTTCACCTTTCTTCCCTTCGCTGATAGCTTCTCACGCACGACGTATGAGGTAAGTTGTATGCACTCGCGAGCATTTTGTTTTATTTTATTTACTGCTTGTTAATGTGAACCTTCAGATTGATGGGTAAATGTTATAAGGACGGGGATAGTAGTTACATGACATGAAGTTAGTTACGAGTGTGTCATGTTTTAATTATTATTTGAATGTGGAGTTGAATTTGTAGGTGCTAACTGGAACATATAATTTTACAACGAATTTAATTTTTTTCATTATTGTTACAGAATAATTATATAAACATGGCTTCAAGAAAAAGGAAGATAGAAGAAGAAAAAAGAGTTTTTAACGAATTATGGACAGAATTATACTTTTTTATCGAGTTTAAAGGAAAACCGTTATGCTTGATTTGTCAAAAGAGTATTTCTGTAGTAAAGGAATATAACCTGAAGCGACATTACGACACTGAGCACAAAGCTAAATTTGACTGTCTTGAAGGAGAAATACGGAAAAGGAAAATTTCCACTTTGAAATCGTCATTACAAAATCAACAAAACATATTTAAGGTTGTGGCAGACAACAGCGAATCGAATGTTCGGGCCAGTTACAGGGTAGCAGAGATTCTTGCAAAAAGTGGACGTCCGTTTACCGATAGTGAATTAGTAAAAGAGTGTGTCTTAGCTATCGCAGAAGAAATATGCCCAGAGCAGAAAAAAATGTTTGAAAGTCTTAGTCTCTCTGCAAGAACTTGCACCCGACGTACTGAAGACTTGGGTGCTAATTTGTGTGAACAACTCAGGGATAAGGCGCAGTCTTTCGACTGCTTCTCTTTAGCGATGGATGAAAGTACGGACGTGTCGGATACAGCACAGCTACTCATATTTGTACGCGGCATTGACGAAAACTTTACTGTTTACGAAGAGCTTGTGAAAATGTGCAGTTTGAAAGGTACAACTACGGGAGAAGATTTATTTCACCATGTGGAACAAGCTCTGGATTCATTGCAATTAAGCTGGGAAAAGTTAACAAGTGTCACTACCGATGGAGGCAAGAACATGAGCGGTCAAAACAAAGGTGTTGTTGGGAGAATCATCAGCAAAGTGAAAGATTCTGGATCTACTGTGCCATTGATTTTTCACTGTATTGTCCATCAAGAGGCATTGTGCTCCAAAGTTATATCCTGGAAAGAAATAATGGATACTGTAACATCCACTGTTAATTTTATAAGAAGAAATGGGCTCACACACCGTCAGTTCCAAAAGTTTTTGGAAGATCTGGAAGCTGAATATGGTGACGTGGTTTACTACTGTGAAGTGAGGTGGCTCAGTCGAGGTGCCGTTTTGGAACGGTTTTTTGATTTGAGGAAAGAAATTGGCAACTTCATGGAGATGAAAGGAAAGCCAGTAGAAGAGCTTACTAACAAACAGTGGATTATCGATCTTGGTTTTTTGACTGATTTGACTAAGGAACTGAATCAGCTCAACAAACGCTTGCAGGGAAAAAATAAATTGATTTGCGATATGTATACAGATGAAAAGTCATTTGAAATGAAACTGAAACTGTTTATCAAGCATATTGATGAAAAAAAGCTTGACCATTTTCCTAATTGCAAGAAAGCCGTGGAAGAAGCTGGAGATAATTTTGTGTGGCAAAATATTACAATGAGAAACGTGTTAACACAACTACAAACTGAGTTTGTAAATCGATTCACCGACTTTAAAAAGAGCTCCCTTAACGTGGAAATATTCCAAAACCCTTTTGCAATTGATATTAGTGAGGTACCAAGCAATTTGCAAATGAACATAGTAGATTTGCAAAGTAATAGCACACTTAAAACGGCATTTAAGGAAAGCACTGACTTGATACAGTTCTACGGAGGTTTGAGTTCTGAAAACTTCAAAGAATTGAAAAAGTTTGCTCAGCAGATAATAACTATGTTTGGTAGTACATATTTGTGTGAGCAGACTTTTACAATTCTCAACTACCGCAAAAATAAGAATTGTTCGCGGTTAACGGATGAACATTTAGACGCGATACTGCGCGTGTCTACTACTAAAATGAAAGCAGACGTTAAAAAACTTGCAAGTCAAATGCAGCCTCAAAAATCTCACTAGTTCTTACTTTTATGTTAGTATAGTAGTTCAATTAAAAAAGACATAATTGTATGAATGAACGTTTTATTTCAAATATTAAAAATACATGCCCGAACATATAAATATAAGTGCGACCCGCACTGATACTCTGGCAACATATGTGGCCCGCCCGGCTATAGCATAAGGTTGCCGACCCCTGTGCTAGAGTGACACTGTCTGAGTGGTAGAGCCACGCTGCGTTGCAATATGTAATGGGCCGGTTCGCCCGGCGTAATACCACCCTCTCACAGAATATCGGCACTCGTTGTTTCGTCTGGTGAGTGAAAGTACCGGAGGCCCATCTCTCACCCCTCCTCCTCCCAATTCCTACTTCCTCCTTGTACGGTCTACGTAACGACCTACATTTTATTAGTTTAAAGTCATCATTTTTATTACATTCGAACCAGTCTACAATCAACTCGCGACTCATCAATTAGCGTTACAATTCATTACGCAATAAAAGTAATTTTTATTTAATTCAAGTTTTATCATTCATCTCCTTTGGTGTGTGGACATTCAACCCATACATCAAATTGGTCCTTCGAGCCTCCGAAGGCGGGATTATAAAACGCGTGTGCGTGTTTCCGAGTGTGAACCAAATTGGATTGCCGCGGCATACCTGCCACGTAAGTCGAGCAGCCTTCGGTGAGTCAGTCATCTATTATCTAGTCTCCCGACACTATCATCATGCAAGACCTTCTCGCCAAGCAGCAGCAGCTTATGGGAGCGATGGATTCGCTTCTCGTAAACTTTAAGAAAGACGGTGCTGATCGTAAGACCGCAGCTTATGTCAAAAAACGCCTAAGTAACCTCGAGTCACACTGGCAAGAGTTTCAGGTAAATCATATTAGGCTATGTGAGTTTGATGATCGTACGCATGAATACTTCACTGACAATTTTTATCAGCGCGTGGCTGATTTCTATAATGACGCTAGATCATTCATTCAAAAATATCTACCGGTGGAGGGTATGGAGGAGAAACTTGTCATTCGCCCTGCCACCCCGTTAGCTGGTCGCTCACAGCAACAACCTTCGCCGCAGCTTCTACTCCAGGGTCAGGGTACGGCATTAGCCGGACTCTCTCAGCAGCCCCCAACGCAGCGGGGTCAAGGTACTAACAGTAAGCTAGACGAGATGCTACGAAAACAAAAAAGCAACTTCAAAGCATTTGCCCGTACTCTCCAATCTGTTAATTTAGAAATTCTCTCACAAAAATGGGAATTCGAAGATGCACTTAAGTCCTTGCAGAGTAGGTGGCTTGTCATTGATGCTCTTTATTGGGAGATCGATAGCGAGCAGTATGAAGAAAATGAACAATATGAGCAGACCTTTGCGCATTATGAAGATAAGTATATTACTATGAAGAAGTCCATCAACGGCAAAATGTGGTCGCAATCTCATAGGGAAAAATCAACACCGCAGGTGGACATCCCTTCATTCAGTGGGAATTATCACCAATGGGAATCATTCAAGGATTTGTTTGTGGAATCCATTCATAACAATAACTCGTTGTCAGCTGCTCAAAAAATGCAGTACTTGAAAGGTAAGCTCAAGGGGGAGGCAGAGAAACTAGTCCAGCACCTCAACATCAGCTCAGACAACTACCAGATAAGTTGGGATATATTGAACCATCGATACAATAATAAAAAATTGATTTTCAACTCTCACGTTAACATCATAATGTCTCTTCCAATTATGCAACATCAATCGGCAGCATACATAAAGAAAATCCACGACACTGCCAATGAGTGTCTCAATGCAATCAAGGCCCTAGGTGTAGACACTAGCACCTGGGATCCGTTAATGGTCTACATATTGTCAAACAAGTTAGACGCTGAATCGTATAATGACTACATCATTTCACTAAAAAACCCAAGGGATATAACCCACTTTAAAGGAACTTTTGGATTTTCTGGAAAACACTTTTACGTCACTTGAAATGTCAAGGCGTAAACCGGAAACTGCGAAGCCATCTCAACAACCAGAAGCAATCAAAACTGGTCCAAAAAAGCAGTTTTTTTATAAATCATTCAGTAGCAATCAAAATCACTCATTCAATAAAATAAATCATATTTCAAACAAAACTGGGTCTAGTCCCGGTCAATGCCCGGTGTGCGAAAAAGAACACGGTATTTTTCATTGCAAAACCTTTTTTGATATGCAGCCGCAAACTAAACTGAGAACTATTGAGAAAATTATGCTATGCAAAAATTGCTTTAAGAAACATGACAATAAGGAATGTATTAGCAGTAAATGTCGCGTATGCAAAGGCAATCACAACACTTTACTACACGACGCTTACGTTAATAATCAAAGTTCAACCTACGAGCCTACAAAAAGAGTTCAAAGTAATCAGCCCAATCAGCAATTCAACAATATTCATGTTTCGCAAGGCGAGGCGAGTGAAATTTTGCTTGCCACAGCTCTGGTTAAGGTCCAAAAAGCGGATGGAACTCATAAAATTTTGCGTGCTCTTATTGACCAGGGATCACAAGCATCTAAAGGGTCCGCCAAATAACTTTTTTTTTTTGAAAATGCTATAAAAAAAAAACTACTGAATATTTTCTCAAATTTCTTTTTTTATTTATAAGTACAATCCTTCCGGTTAATAATGGAAAATAATTTCATTCAAATGGCTGCCTCGGCTGGCCATGCAGTAGCCTACACGATCGGTCCAATTTTTAAGCACATTATCGATTGTGTGCAGCTGTATTTCACCAATGGCTTCACGAATATTGTCCTTTAAAGCGTCAATTGTCTCTGGCTTGTCGGCGTAACATTTATCTTTGAGGGCACCCCACAAATAATAGTCCAACGGTGTCAAATCGCAGCTCCGAGGTGGCCAAACGACATCAGCTCTGCGGCTGATAATGCGATCTTCAAAAACAGGGCGCAAAACATCGAGTGTAGCTTCGGCTGTGTGGCACGTAGCGCCGTCCTGTTGAAACCAAATGTTGCCAATATCCTCCTCTTCAATTTTTGTGAACAAAAATTCGTTCAACATGGCCCGATAACGATCGCCATTGACTGTAACGGCCACTCCTTGCTCATTTTCAAAGAAAAATGGCCCAATTATGCCTCTGGACCAAAATCCGCACCAAACAGTGACTCGTTTTGGGTGTACCGGCTTTTCAATGTATGCGTGCGGGTTTTCTGTGCCCCAAATACGACAATTTTGCTTGTTTACATACCCGCCAAGATCAAAATGAGCTTCATCCGAAAAGATGATTTTTTTGGCAAAATCGGCATCTTCTGTAAGTCGATCGCAGGCCCACTCAGCGAAGCGAAAACGCATTGGATGGTCAGTTGGCTTCAACTCCTGAACCAATTGGACTTTGTATGGCGTCATACCAAGGTCTTTATGCAAAATTCGTCTCAATGATGTCTCCGAAATGTTCAATTGTTGAGAACGACGGTGAATTGATGTTGATGGCGCTTCACGCACACTTTCTGCCACAGCATCGATATTCTCGGGTGTACGCACTGTTTTTAGCTTTTCACGCTTTGGTTTATCGATGAGGATGCCAGTTTCTTTCACTTTTTTCACAAGATAACGAACATACGGAGCTGACGGTGCTTCTCTTCTTCCAAAAACCGTACGCAATTTTCGCACACATTCTGCAACATTACCATGATTTTCAAAGTAATGTCGCAATATTTCCCAGCGTTGTTCAAGCGTATACACAACCATATTCGCTCAGCGGAAGGATAAAACTAATTATCTGTCAAATCAGACATGAGCTAAGTGTTACCATTCACGAAATAAGCACTAGTTAAAAAAAAAAACTTTAGATGGCGGACCCATTATAATAACTGAAAATGCAGCTCAACAGTTAGGCTTGAAGCGAAACCGGTGTAAGGGAACTATATTCGGAGTGGGAGCACGGGAAAACTCATGCAAAGGTTTTATCAACGTAACATTGACGTGTACTCATAGTGACTTTTCTCTTAACGCTAATGTTTATATAATGAACCAAATGGTTAATAACCTGCCAAACAGATCATTTACGGAACCGTCGTGGTCACATGTTCAAAGCATTCAGCTTGCGGACCCAGAGTTTTACAGAAGTCGCCCTATTGATCTTTTACTAGGAGCCGACATTTATCCTTCAATCATAATGGCTGGTATAATAAAGGAAAATGAGTCACTACCGATCGCGCAACAAACACGATTCGGTTGGATTCTATGCGGTAACACAAACACAGAGAAATCACTCTATTGTAATGTTATTTTAGTAGATGAAGAAGATTTTTCCCGTTTCTGGTCAATTGAAGATATCGCTGATGATGACGTCATGTCTGCGGAAGATCAATACTGTATGAAACTGTACCAATCAACAACAGAACGCAGATCTGATGGGAAATATGTAGTAAGACTTCCCTTGCATCCAGAGGTCGACGAGAAATTGGGTCAGTCAAAAGCCAAAGCGGTAGCTCAATTTTTTCAATTAGAAAGGAAATTTAAAAGACAAGAGAGTATCGCAAAATTATACAAACAATTTATTACAGAATATAAAGATCTAGGTCATATGCACTCGGTAACCGCAAACGTAAACGAACTGCGTTATTATTTACCTCACCATTGTGTGCAACGCGCCGACTCGACAACCACTGCACTTCGAGTCGTCTTCAATGCGTCAGGAACAACTGATTCTGGATTGAGCTTAAATGAGCTTATGTACCGAGGGCCTAACTTACAGCAAGATTTATTATCTTTAATTCTTATGTGGAGACAATACCCATTCGCATTTATTGCAGATATCGAAAAAATGTTCCGACAAATTTTCATTCATTCACAGGATCAGCGATATCAGCAAATAGTATGGCGAAACTCCACAGATGAACCTTTACAAGATTATCAGCTAGCGACAGTCACGTATGGGACAAAAGCAGCTCCATTCTTGGCAATGATGACACTCAGACAGTTGGCTAGTGATGAAGGTCATAGATATCCCGAAGCTGCAAAGGCACTTCAGGAGAAATTTTATATGGACGATTACCTTGGAGGAAGCTTCAGCCTAGAATCAAGTCTACAATTACAAAAAGATTTGATAAATTTGTTGGAGTCTGGAGGGTTTAACCTTCGAAAATGGTTATCAAACGAATCGAAGCTAAGTCAACGTACTGGAACTGAACCTGGAACATTTGACTTCCGGTACGAACAAACAACAAAGGCATTAGGCTTAACATGGGATTCGAAACAAGATACTTTTATTTTTCAATCCAAAATAAGTAAAAGTTCAGAAATCATACCGACAAAAAGAATCTTTTGTCAGAGATATCAAAGATATTCGACCCCCTGGGTTGGCTGTCACCGGTCGTTATTCAGCTCAAACTATTATTTCAAGATATCTGGACCGCCGGCCTTCAGTGGGACGAACCAGTACCAGACAAAATATATCAAACTTGGATAAAGTTAAGAACAGATATCGAAAATATTAATAAAATAAAGATACCACGATGGATTGGCTGTGGAGAAAGTGACGTCATAGAATTACATGGTTTCTGTGACGCGTCTACTAAAGCTTACGCAGCGATTGTTTACGCACGCATACAAAGCACAACGTCAATTACACTTTTAACAGCCAAAACCAAAGTGGTACCCTTAGCTAAGAACGCTAAACAAATCTCATTGCCACGACTGGAGCTCTGTGGGGCGCTCTTACTATCAAACTTAATGTTAAAAGTTACAAAAAGCCTTAGCAACCACAAAGTAAAACTTTTCGGATGGTGTGACTCAACTGCAGTTTTAGGGTGGCTGCAAGGCGAAACAAGTCGCTGGAAGCCATTCGTTGCCAACAGAGTAGCTAAGATAATACAAATTATTGATGCAAATTCGTGGCGCTACATTAACACGAAAGAAAACCCAGCTGATTGCGCTAGTCGCGGTCTAACAGTTGAACAGCTGCTGCATCACACTATCTGGTGGAACGGACCCAACTGGCTATCAACATACCAACAACAATCAGAATCCGAAAAAAAAGAGTTTAATACCGATTTAGAAATAAGAAAAACAAAGCAAATTAATGTTACACAATTAAGCGATACGGGATCAAATATCATTCACCGGCTAATTTACGAACACAGCAACTTTACGCGAGCGTACCGATTACTTGCATGGATATTACGCATGACGACACGCCAAAATAATAAGCTAGAATATTTATGCACGGATGAATTACGAAAGGCGCGTTTAAGGATTGTTAAATATGTCCAACAACAAGAATTTTTTGAAGACATTAGTTACATTCAAAAACAGGGTACATGCAAACCAAAAAGCAAATTACTAGCATTAAGTCCGTTTCTAGATGCTGATGGGCTTTTACGAGTAAAAGGTCGATTATCCAAGTCTCATCTAAGCGAAGATATGAAGCATCCGTTAATCATACCATATGAAAGCCGATTAACAGAATTAATTATTGACGAAGCTCACAAACAAACATTCCACGGAGGAGCACGCCTTACTCAATCATTGATAAGGAAACAATTTTGGATTTTAAGTGGAAATCGAGCCGTCAAAAAACACTTATTTAAATGTGTAATTTGTAAAAAGCAGAAACCTATCAAACAACATCAAATGATGGGTGAGCTGCCGGAAGCACGAACAACACTTTCGAGACCGTTCTTCCATACGGGTGTCGACTTCACCGGTTTCGTAGAGGTTAAGGCCAATAAAGGACGCGGTATTAAAACATCTAAAGGATACGTGGCGGTGTTTGTGTGTATGGTGACGAAAGCCATACATTTAGAGCTCGTGTCTGATCTGTCCTCATCAGCCTTTCTGGCAGCACTACGAAGAATGGCCGCGCGAAGAGGCACGCCAGGTCACATGTACAGTGACAATGGGACCAACTTTGTAGGAGCCCACAGAACACTGCAAAAGGAATTTTTAAACATAAAGAATAATGTTTTATCAGAAGAGTTCCTCACTGAAATCAGCGAAATGCAAATCAAGTGGCATTTCAATGCCCCATCTTGGCCTAGTGCAGGTGGATTGTGGAAAGCTGCAGTCAAGAGCTTAAAACACCACATACGCAGTGATTGGGGATCAAAAGCTCACTTTTGAAGAATTTACCACCTTATTGTCTCAGTTAGAAAGTTGCTTGAATTCAAGGCCTTTGTGCGCTATAACTGAAGATCCTAATGATATCGATTATCTAACACCTGCACACTTCTTATCAAGCGGCCCTGTTCTCACTATCATCGAAACAGAACAGGATGAGAGAACAAGATGGCACTTAGTACAAAAGACATTTAGTGATATTTGGAAGAGATGGCAAACCGAATATTTAACACAACTGTCTATCAGACACAAATGGCAAGTACCTCGACCAAATATTCAAATTGATGACGTTGTTGTCATCCATGACGCAAACCTTCCTGCAGGGAAGTGGGCCCTAGGCCGGGTCATAGACACTCATCCCGGAAAAGACGGCCTAACCCGTGTAGTAAGCGTAAAAACGAAGAGTGGAGTAATGAAAAGGCCAGTTGTAAAGTTGTCAATTTTACCAGTTAACAATCAAACTGCTACAACTAATTCAAACCTACCTTACAACGAAGAAACACAAAACAAACGAAAAAGAGGTCAATCATTCAAAACATCATGCCTAAACTTTGTAACTACAATATTCATGTTATTTATGTTATTTATGACATCATCGGTTCAAGGTGCATATAACATATCGTCGCTACCAAACAATAATACCATCTATTTCGACAAAATGACTGAAATGAGATTAATTCAAGACAATTGGAAGCTTGTAGTATATTATGACATGCAGCCGTACTGGGACGGCATCAAGTTATATGGCGATTATATCAAACATTTAGAAACACAGTGCAATTTAATGACAGTGAAGTCACACTGTGACGTCATATTACTACAACTACGTCACGAGTTCACAGAATTCGAGTCCTACGGCCGTATGTTACCGACGCAGCAAAACAAGCGCACGCGACGAGGGCTCATTAATGGTGTCGGTTACATCGCCAATAGCTTGTTCGGTGTTTTAGACGACCACTTTGCTGAACAATACCAAAAGGACATTTCCATTCTAAAAAATGATCAAAAACACCTGATGACACTGTGGAAGAAACAAACATCGATTATTGAGACAGAAAACAACATGCTTAAGAGAGTTGAAAACGTCATGGACAGACAGCACAAAATATTTAATCAGCATTTAAATAAATTGGAGGTTGCAGCAAATAAATTCAAGAAGGAAATTGGGCAAGTAGAGATCAGCAACGAATTTTTATTTTCATGCATAATTGTCAATAATATATTAAACAATTTGAAAAATATTCAAAACACGTTATTGGACGCCATCAGCGATCTTCATAACTTTAACGTACATGTCCTTACTCCAGAACAACTTCGTGACGAGTTAAACATAATATCTGGGCAGTTGTCAAAAGAGCTATCCATTCCCATTGACAATATACAAACAGATTTGTCAAAGATTTATAAGATAACGAAAGTAAGAACTCGCATCACACAACAGTACTTTATTTTCGAGATGCAAATCCCATTGGTAAATCGAGATAGCTATGATATCTACAAAACATTCCCTGTCTCACATCAAACAGGAAATGTCATGGTAAAAGTGCAACCAGTATCTCCTTATTTGGCTATGAACATAAAAAAGGACACCTACTTAACTATATCGGAATATGAACTGCAAAGATGCATCGAATTAGATGTTCATTTGCATATATGTCAATTACAAAAACAAATTTATCAAAGAGTATCGGACGACAATCTTTGTATAGTAGAACATGAAACGGGCAAATGCAAAACATTTATTAGTCAGTGTCAAGTTACCTGGACAGAATTAGTCACCGTTAATACATTTCTATTCACCTGTTGCGGGCAATGCTCCTTTAGAATAACATGTGGGGATCAAATGTCACACGAGACCTTCAAAGGAGTAAACATTATCGCACTCGGAAGCGACTGTGTAGTTAAGGGCGACACATTTACAATAACGTCGCATCAGCATCATGCCAGTGAAATCAATGAAAAAGCAGACGTCTTATCGGTCACGATCGCACCAGTCAATAAAGTTCTCAACATATCGATTCCGGTCATCGGTGCCGTCAACGAGACGCATGACTCGAGATTAGATCAAATGAGCAAACAGATAGAGCAACTGAAATCGGACGCAGATCGCCTCGACGACGACGGAACCAGCCCCAGTTTTCACGACGTGCATCACTACGTGGCTATCTATGGGATAGCTGCGTTGTTGTTGGTGGGCGCGGCGGGCGCGTGGTGGCGTCACCGCCAACGCAGGAGCACCGAGCCCACGCCCGCCACTACCGCGCCCGCCGCAGCCGCCGCCGCCGACAACGTTTCTCCGCCGCCGCCGCCACTGCTGGCCGCACCGCGACTACGTCGCAGCGGACCAGCCGGTAGTAGCATGCCGGGTCAACATAGTACAAGTGCGACTGCAGTTCAGTGTGATAAGTGCAGTGGCTATAGTGTATGTGAAAATCGACAATCAAGTTCCGTGAGTGATTTAGTGGAGCGTAAAGATAAGGTTACGATGCCAAGCTTTGAAAAAATCACTTTCATGAGTGATTCTTAGTTAGTCAGATCATACTTAGTTTGTCGGGAATCATTTTTATTCATCTCGGATTAATATTGTCGGGAATCATTTGTTAAGTTCACACTCCATCACATACCATGACCACTTATCTCATGCCTCATCTCTCGCCCGGGAATATGTACGGTCTACGTAACGACCTACATTTTATTAGTTTAAAGTCATCATTTTTATTACATTCGAACCAGTCTACAATCAACTCGCGACTCATCAATTAGCGTTACAATTCATTACGCAATAAAAGTAATTTTTATTTAATTCAAGTTTTATCATTCATCTCCTTTGGTGTGTGGACATTCAACCCATACACTCCTCAAGATCCAACTCCTTCCTCACGGCCGGCAAAGCATCTGCGATTACTTTGGTTTTGCGGGTGTTCATGGGCGGCGGCGATTACTTTTCATAAGGTGAACCGCCTGCTCGTTTGCCTCCTTTTAATTTATTAAAAAAAAACAGAAAATAGCATTTGAAAAATACGACTTGCCTCAAGTAAGACTCGAACCCGACGTTTATCTGTAGATCAATGGGTAAAGCTGTCGCCCGGATTACGAAAGGTTCCAGTCAGACCGGGTAGGCTACTCTTGACGCAAAATCAATCTTAATACAATTCCAATGCGATTAATATGTATCGATATTGGGATAAGTTTCGCAATTTCGGAACGCCCCATTTCGATAATAATTTGTTCACTCAATTTCCACGCAATTTAATCAGCACTCTTAAAAGCGATAATAGCGCTACATTGTCAAATTGATATTTTTATTAATGGGACGGCAGAACTTTTGCCAAAAACTATAAGTGCTGACATAGCACCAAAGTTCAAATTCAGCCCAGTTACCTCAGTGGATGTGGAGCGATTCTTTACCACTTTTATATATACAGGGTGACACAGAAGACGTAATACAAAACATGTTTTTCAAACTTACCTACCTAGTGCTAATAATCCAAACTATGTTCCGTGTTGTTTAAATAATAGCAATCGTTGTACCATTGTTTTAATAATTTCCGTTATTTTTGACCCCATCATGGTTACCCTAACTACTTTGTGTAGAACAAAAAGGTTGAAACTACTTTGTAGTAAACACTCACCTTGTTTATCATCAAGACTGATAAATCTGATAATTTAAAAATAAAATGACGCATCGTTGAAGTTCCTTGTCAATGTGACAAGTACCTAAGTAACTAACATGACGTCACCAAACGTCCAGTGACCAAACTTACAGGAATTCATTAAATTATTTTGTTAGAAAATTAGCAAAAGTTATTTAGATGAATTTTAATTAATAATGTAGTGAATAATGTTCTTTATCATTAACCGAACCATAATTAGTTATTTTGTATTACGTCTTATGCGTCATCCTGTATATATTGAATGATCGACGACACATCTTACTACTGAACATTTGGAACAATACTTGATTGTTTTCGTTTACAAAAATATGAAAAATTTGTAATGTAATATAATGCTATGTTACTTCACCTATTATCGTCTAACACTTATCATTTAATTTTGAATATTTTACGTATTTTCATGCATACCTCATACATATTTCAAGCATTTTTCATGCATATTTGCATGCATATAACAAGTTTTTTAAGTTGCATAATAATCCGGTCCCTAGTCATGATAAAGTAACGGTCTGTGCCTATTTCGAGTTTTGTTTGCCATTCGATTACACTAACGAAAACGAGAATTTATGTGGCATTGAAGCAGCGGCTCCTGGTGAAAAATGAGGAATATTAAAATGCTGTCTTACAATTGTCAAAAAAATTAAACACTATTCTTGGTCGAATATATCAAATCAAATCAAATCAAAATACTTTTATTTCAGCACTAGAAACATTGTAACAATATTATTATTTGGAGCCTCCTATTAGACATGAAAATATCTGTAACAGAAGGCTCCGCTCTTCCATAATCATAACTTTATAATATTTCTAGTTTTAATTCAAAGTACTTAAAAGCTAAATTTTTATAATTGCTGTTGGCATAAAAGAATGTGTGTGAGAATATATGTGTGTGTTGCTGTGTATGTGTTTGTGTTTGTGTGTGCGTACATGCATGTGTGAATGCGTGGGCGTGCGTGATGTTTGCGATTATGTATGTGCGTGTGTATGTGTGAGTGTGTGTGTAAGGGTGTATGTGCGTGTGTGTGTGTATTCATGTGTATTTTATACTATAAACTTTAATAAACTTTCTGTTTCGCTATAGGTTAAATATATGACTACCATAGGGGAAGCCCTATCTTAATTGTAGCCTTATAATGTATACATCAGTGTTTAATGAATCTTAATTTTTATCAGATAATGTTTGTGTAATGAACAACAAGCATATTGTACCTACCTGAGTCATGGATGTGGCATACTTCTTATAAGTTTGTTTATCCGTTATCTGTAGGGATGTTACTTCAGATTACTAAATAGTTAATGACGTAATCGATTTATATTATACAAACAAGCTACGTTCATCGTAATTAACGATTAAAAGTGGTTGTTAATTGTTCAATTCACGTTTGAAATCGATGTCATTACCAATTGGGACGATTTCTGTCTGAACGAATCGCGCAGTTGTATCATTATTCTGCTTTTTTTTGTATATAATATGACTGGAAGTAACATACAAATCATTCCCTACATTATCTTGGTATACCTTTAGAACAATAAGTAAAGCTGTTATGGTTCCCCTATCTTATGTATTAGCTACTCCGATGTTTAGTCTGCCGCTTCGTGCAAATTGTGCCTAAGCGTAGTTCACAGCTGCATGACCGACCAACCGACCATACACAGACAGCTGTAAGGACAGGGTTGAAAAATGTATCATAGGTACCTTTTTGATTTCCTTATTTATATCCTATTCGAGACCCTACGCGGACTTCTTGGGAGAATGTTATTAAAGATGTTTCAATGATGAAGTGTAATTGTAGCTAGTGCTAGATTCGCAGTCGGCGCTCCTTACTACGTGGCAGACGCGCTCAGCAGATGTGCGACTCCACTTAAATCGGTTTTAATTATTTGTTTGCGTTAAATAGAGGTAAAACAAAAAGTGTAACTACAAAAAGTAGGACACTTTTACAAGTCTTTATTGGATTAAATTTGCTATTTGGATAAGTTTGAGCTTTAGGCCTAATACTGTGCTAAAGTTATCCAGCTAATAACTGACATTATATTAATTGTAGATCTCATCGAGCTTATGCCAACGTGCCAATAACTCGATTTTGAAAAAAATTGTAAGAAATCAGAACAGAATGAGTGAGTGAACACATGAAAATTTGAGTCTAGGCAGAAAAGATAATTTAGTTAAAATCAACCTTTCCAACACAATTCCCACAGTTTATTATCATAATATATACACTTTGAAAATTCTCGTTTCATTATAAACATAGTATTTAATAGGGTTAAACTTCAAACCTTAGTTTAGTCCATACCTTAGTGCTACCTACATTTATTTTTTATTTATTTATTTATTTTTTCCACCGAGTTGCACATGCCATTACGCGGGATGTCAGCCCGTGGCCACACCATCGAATACTTATCTTATAATAATTTCTTTGTAAACATTTAAAATTTTAAAGTGCCTAATTGGCAAAAATCAGCACTAGATGTAAAATGCTTAATCAATAAAAAAAAAGCTCAATCCAATGGGGGAATATCTGGAATGCTCAAAGTAATACTGCGCAATGAGTGAAGTAATAATGCGCTACTGAGATCAGGGTCAGTATAGCACGTGGATTATTATGATTAAATAAGCAGCTACAAATACAGTGCAGGGGTTGGAACTACCTAGCATGCGCTGTTTGGGCTTTATTTTTTTTAAATAAAGCTGAGATTTATATATATATTATTTATTTTTTATCTTATTTGTCAATAACAACCGACTTTTTGGTAGTTTACTTAAATTTAGTGATGTGCCTTTTCGCTCATCAAAGACGCCTACGCATAAGATGTTAATAAGGGCAGATAATATTTGATAAATTTTATTTCATAAGAAACATTTGCTCCATCACATCAAAATTGCCGCCTTCGACCTCCAGTCTCACCAGCGCCGCCTAGCGGGGAGCCCCGGAAGACTTTTCTACCATTGCCAATGTCCAGACGAATAGAAAGACTAGACCGTCGTATGGACACTAGTTTCGAAAAATACATACACTAAAAACTTGAAATGTAATGTAATTTTTTCTAACAATTGATAAACAAAAAACTGTAATTAGTTCTTATCTTTTACAGGTGGTGGATGTCTAATAAAATAATGCACAGCATTATACACAAGGTGTGGTGCGACGTTATGCAGAGGGTGTACCCTATTCAGTTCGTTGGATGGGCTGCCAATGACGAACGGGTCGCCCAGACCGGTGCCGTATTGGGCCACTGACAACCCGCTCAGAGTGTAGCAGGTGTGGTAAATGTCCCGGAATCTGGAACAGACATTTGTGCCTTATCAGTAATTGCCTAAATATAAATACATTTTTTGAGAGTTTGCCGATTGCCTCAGGCGGCATCTTCAGTGACACTAGACTTTAAATATAGAACGCAATTATTTCTACTCTCAACTAGGGTCAGGGGAGCAGGATTTCAATGTTAGTCATAGTTGGAGGGTTTGTGCATGAAGGGTTTGATATCGCCTTACACTATCAAATAGTATATATATATCAGTGGCGAAGGGTCCATACAAGCCGATTCCCATCGGCTTCCCTTTGAGAAATCCCTCAAATACCACCCCACTGATCCACTATGCAGATCATAACATGTCATTAAATATTGTCACAAGATTGTAAGGAGAAATACATGGACAAATTCAGTACGGACGACGTTCCGTGGGCAGGCCCCCTACAAGGTGTACCGACGATCTGGTCAAGGTCGCGGGAAGCCGCTGGATGCGGTCAGCGCAGGACCGACGGTGTGGCGATCCTTGGGGGAGGTCTATGCCCAGCAGTGGGCGTCATATGGCTGACGATGATGATGATTATTGTTTCAATATTTCAAAGCGCCTACAATTATTCCCATAGCAAACCTCGTCAAGGTAAACTATCTATCGTCAGCTTAATGTTTTGCGTCAATGCCTTTGCGTGTGGCGAGGTTGCCATGGTAATCAGAACATTGTTATTACTCTGTCTCTTTCGCACGCACGCGTGCCTTTCGCTGAAAATACACTCGAGGTATGCTATTATTTTCCGGATTGCATTTTTCTCTCTCTTTCTATGACGAGTAGGCGCGAATAAAATGAAATAACATCCGATTAGCTAAAATAATGCATCCGATCGTGCATGGAGTATTGCTGTCACCTTTGGGACGGTTCAGCAAAATACCAGCTCGCCGCGCTTGATTCGGTGGAACGCAGAGCCAGGAAAATTATAGGTGACGATAAGCTTGTAAAAACCAAGCTTCACAGTCTCGCTCACCGCCGCACAGTTGCCTGCTTATCGGTCTTTTACAGGCTATACTTCGGAGAGTGTGCTGTTGAGCTGCATGAGCTCATTCCACCTTCCCCATTCTACCATCGGGAATCCAGACGTACGGCTGGCTACCACCCTTACCTGGTTGACATTCCACTTTTGCGCACCAAGTTGCTTCTACATTTATAATGCGTACAGCCAAAGAGTGGAATTCCCTACCGGCGTCTGTATTCCCGAGTGCATACAAACCTAAAGTTTTTAAAGCCCGAGTGAATAGGCTGTTTCTGGGCAAGCTCGTTCCATCGTCGGCCTCTTCTTAGCCCTAGGAATTAGAACGAGGCCAAGAGCAAGCCCATCGTACAATAAAAAAAAAAAAAATAAACCTTAATATTTTTGTATTAAGTCAATTGACAATCTTATCGCGTTTTGCTAAGAGTTATAATTGCTTCAACAAACAACAACGCCATCTATGGTCAAGTAGTAGTAATACTTGCTCAATAATCGCAGAAAGTTTAAATTAAGATTACAAAACGTATTAATTACTGTACTTTTTATAGCAAGTTAAATCTTATATTAATGGGTGAAGGTATATTTTTCGATGTAGAACTAATGATTTATTTGAGCTGTTTATAACTAAAATAAAAAAGACAATTTCCACTTGTTTTTTCTGTTCTGTGCCGACACACGCCGCCATTATCTCGTGCGTGTTTAGGAAGTGATTAGTTTTTTGTTGTGAAAAAAATTGTGATTTTTTTTATTATTTTACTGTGTTTATCTTATATATTAGTTCATTGCGGTAAGTTTTACCCATCAAAAACAATACTTGTCAAAAAAAACCAAGTCTCGCAACTCAGTTGTTCTGCGGTAAAAAGTTGTGAGATCCATGTAATACCAAGTCGGTTATTAATTTATTCAGTCTCTACTTAAGCGACTTTCTGTCTTAATACGTCCAGTCTCTAAGACCACGATCGTGGTCCATAACATTCTTTAATGTTTTATATAAATATATTGAGACTTGGCCATCGCACTAAATAATTGAATTTACATGTGTTTTCAGGCGATTGAATTTACACGTGTTTTCAGGCGATGGCCAAGTCTCAATATATTTATATAAAACATTAAAGAATGTTATGGACCACGATCGTGGTCTTAGAGACTGGACGTATTAAGACAGAAAGTCGCTTAAGTAGAGACTGAATAAATTAATAACCGACTTGGTATTACATGCATCTCACAACTTTTTACCGCAGAACAACTGAGTTGCGAGACTTGGTTTTTTTTGACAAGTATTGTTTTTGATGGGATCTCATTTCTTTTTGTATTTTGTAGAGACAGTTCTACTTTTTTCCTTTCGATTTGGCAGGGGCACTACCATGCGCCTATATTTATATGGGACTAGCTTAAACCCGCGGCTTCGCACGCAATAATAATAATTGCCGTAAAATAAATAAAATAAACATCGTTACGAATAAAGCCAATATTGAAAAATTTAACTGAACCTATTATTCCATTATATTATACATGAATCAGTGGATTCATTAACTGCACATGTAACTTTGTAATCCTATACATTTATATGGGATTACAAAGCTATTTATGCAGTTGGTGTATCTAGAAAACTGGACCGAAATTGCAAAATATTTTAGTTTTTCCTTGATTCATACACCAAACACTACTTATATTTCAAATTTGAAGCTTCTAGGTCTGCTAGAAGTGCATTAGAATTTTGATGATCGGTGAGTCAGTCAGTGAGTGACAAAATTAAGAAATTTGACCCGTTATAATTCTTAAAATACTGGTTCAAATTGAATGAAATTTGAAATATACGTGTCTTTACAATGCCTGCATGGTTACTGAAAATTTCAGTCTTCTAGTTTTATCCACAACGAAGTTACAGGGGGTCGAAAATGGTCTGAATTGCTTCGAGAAAAGGATGGTACGGCCGTGACGCTTTTTTGCTCGACTTGGTGGGGGCACGGCCGTGCCCCCAGATTTGCCATAATGGCTTTAATTCATATCGAGTGTTGTTTAACTGACTACTTGCATAAGCAAGTTGAAAAAACTTGGAAAACAAAGTTTATCCTATAAGGATAAACTTTGTTTTCCAAACTTAGTTATGAAAACAAAAGACATGTTATTCAATTAGGCCGTGCTGTATTCTTTAGGTCGTGCGTCCAATCATGATTATTAAAACCTTGCAACACGTGGTGAGTGTTTGTTTTTAGTCTGGCTTACCTTCGCCATATGTATCATATGCCCCTGATACATATAGTAGTATTTTCCCTAATCCTGGAATGATTTACAGAGAGGTTGTAGTCCCTATTCTCTTATTATTATTTCATACATAAATACTTCAGCTTCCTGTACTGGTTCGAATCCTGCTTGTGGCCTTCCCATCCAGATTAGAGTATGATTTTGATAACTTTTCATTATCTAATTGTTAAAAAAGGTACCACTGACGTACAATTTTCAAGTGTTTTCAAAATAAGAAAACGGACCACTGATGCGTTAAACCACATTTAAATTAAATTTTACTAACTTTCCAGGCTTGTCCAAAAGACCTCCTTCACGAGCTTGACAACAAGTCATAATGTATTCTTGCAGGGCACCTTGATTGAAAAATACTGTTTCAATTATTTCTTTGTCACCTGAAAGGTAAAATATTTATTGAAATTTATCATAAAATTTGTTGGTTGGTTGTTTATCAATAACCTAATTAAGGTATTACGAAAAACGTAGTCTTTAGGTTTCGGCAAAAATCCGCTCAAATCGCTGGTTAGCAACATGAGCCACGATGCCGGCTACGTGCCGTCATGCAAACAAAAGCAAGGCGCGAGGTCTCCGCGGCTTGCGAGCAGTTCGCTCCTCTCCTTAGTGTAGTGACGGACGTGTATTCAATTCCCTGATTAAATCAATATTTACTCTGAATAAAACTATTTTATTTGATAACACAGCGGTGGGATACTATCCACAAATTGGTTTTAAAGTGAACTGTAATTAAACTTAAGTAAAAGTGACAATGTTGCGACATCCCGAAGTTGTGAAAGATCGGAGTCGGAGTCGTCGGGTTACACTCCTCCGAGAAAAGTGCGGCGCAGGAGACCAGAACTCCGGAACTAGGCTCTGTCCCAGGTTTCGACCCCAGCAAGGAGGGAAGTTAGTAACTTCCCTCCTTGCTGGGGTCGAACTCTCTTTCACGTAACTTCAAGTTACGTGAAAGAGTGGGCCCAACAGGGTGAGGACATTGCGTCTGCTTGTGATTGGAGCAAGCGAAGAAAATTATATTGTGCAACGCAGGCTTTGGAGGGCGAAGGTAGGGCATGGTTAAATCTTTGGTTACTTAAAAAGCGATCATGGAAGCAATTCCAAAAAGACTTATTAATTTCATACCCTAGTTTATCTCTTTAGTACCATGGAGGACATTGTAAATTTAAAAAGTAGCCAGGCAAAGTCATTAGTTTTATATGCAGGTCGAATGTCTGCCAAGATCAATCGTCTCGGTGTAAAATTAACCGAACACCAGCAAATGGATATAATGCTTGGTGGTATAGTAAATAAGAATATCAGCATTGTACTGGAAGGTTGCGAAACAATGCAAGATATGGTAACACAAATGTCACGTAGATCAATGAGCGAAACACGTCGATCCCGCTTTTTTACCACCTACCAGGAATTGGAATAATATAAACAGATCTCGGCCGTCGCGTCGCTTCGAGGAAACAAAGGGCGTTTGTTTTAAATGCGGGAAGCCAGGCCATCGACGTTTCGAATGTAAGTCGAAACTAAACAATACGAGCGAGATCATTACGGCTAGAGATAACGGGGCCGGGGCCACTAATTCTTTTAACATAAACAAAAGGTCGGTTCAATGCAAACATTGTCACCGCTATGGGCACACAATTGATAAATGTTTCAAGAAATTAAAACCCGTTAACTTTTGCTGTGATAAATTAATACGTATGTCCTCTACATGTTATTTATATAAACCATTACCCTATACAGAACGTTGCACAAAAGCTTGGTTTACACTCAAATCCAACCACAGCTTTGATGAGCGGAATAAAAGGAAGTATTGTGGCGGCTGTGGGGCAAACATCGTGCAGACTAAGTAGTGATGATGTTGGTGTTGATATTACTACTTTGATTATGAATTACCAGGATCTTCCAGTGGATTTGTTGGTGGGCCGCGATATATTGGAACATCCAGGTATTCAAATAGTTGCAAATAGGGAAGGTGTCCATATCAGATATGAAGAGCCAGATAACGTAGTAGGCCACACTTACGCAGCCTTACAATTAAGTGAATTAGAAACCGGCTCCTTGTCTAAAGATGGACAAATAGATTTTAAAGAACTATGACCCAATATTGGGACCGTGTATCTACATCATTAAAAGATATTGGTTGTTCTAATAAATATCAACTTTCGATAAACCTCATAAATAATGAACCAATATTCACAAGATCTCGTAGATTACCCGTAATAGAAAGATAAATTGTAAAGAAAATGATTGCTGAATTAATAGAAGCCAAGATATTTGCCGCATTGTCAAGTAATTCGCCATATGCAAGCCCAATGTTGCTCGTCATAAAGAAAGATGAAAGTAATCGATTATGCGTTGACTACCGCGAATTAAGCAAAGCTACAGAAAAAGATCGTTTCCCTTTACTACAGGAATTTCTAGCTGACAAATCCTTGAAATAATTTAGAAATGTTTTTCTTATTTATTTTTTGTATTTATATAATATTGATAATAATGACATTTGTTGCTTAATTTTGACATTTATTGTGTACTAATACTTTTAGACTAATACATTGTTTTAGACTGTAGTTTTTTGAACCTGTATTTGTATACCTTAACTAAGGTGGAAATGTAGTGAGACTTATACAATCTGTCCGGTCACCGGTGTCGGAGCTTTAAATATCATAAAATATGGTCAACTTTATTGATAAAGCACCCCTTATATGTAGGTTTTCTCTAACCATAATGAAATGGCAGACTTTTAATTATTTATTTTACCGAAAAGTAGGTGTGCGTACAAGTTTGACCATATCTACTCTTCTAGAGGTCCTACGTTTACAAACGAGGTGTCATTAGAAAGCTAAAAAGCTAGGTAAGGAACTGATGCTAAGAATGTTATCACAACAGTTCATAAAAATACAACATAAATTTTTTTATGAAAAAAAAAAAAGTACAAAAGAACGAGTTTTTTTTAGTTATTATGTTTTAAAAAACAAATTAGGTCATTGAACTACATTTTATATGTTTTAAATAAGTAGTACAAGGTATGTGCTAAAGGCAGACACTAAAATATTAGACCTAACTTAGATAGTTTAGGTTTTACAACAGTTTGAACATGACCATTTAAATAGTTCAATTTTGTAGGAAAGTAGAAATAAAAAGAAAAGCTGGTAACTAATGATAATAACATTTTAATCATTCACATAAAGAATTTTCATTTTAATATTTTTTATAACAGCAACTGCTCAAAGTGATCTCCGTGGTACTGAAGACATGCAGTGGCTCTTAATGATACATGACTGGTCGAGCGTCGTATCATTTCCCTGTCTCTTCTCAAATCATTACCGACATCAATTATTTTCTGTTCCAACTCTTCTCGTGTGTTTGGCACGTCTACGTACACTCTCTGCTTCATAGTACCCCACAAAAAGAAATCGAGTGGCGTTAAGTCGGGTGAACGCGGTGGCCAAGCGATCGTTCCACCGCGTCCAATCCACGTCGTAAATTGTTCGTTTAAAAAATTTCGGACATTTACTGCAAAGTGTGCCAGGGCGCCGTCTAATTGTAATATCATACCAGCTCTGTAGGACAACGGTAAATCCAGTAGTGCGTCTTGGAACTGAGTTTGCAGGAATTCCAAAAATCTTGGGCCATTCAATGTCGCCGGTAAAATAAACGGTCCAATTAAAAGATCATCAATCATTCCAGCCCAAACATTCACAGAAAATTTATGTTGAAATGAACTTGGTCTCACGGCATGGGGATTTTCATGAAGCCACAGATGATCATTGCGGTGGTTCGTATATCCCGATCTAGTGAAAGTGGCTTCGTCAGTCCACAAAATTCTTTTAAAAAAAATTGGGTTGTGTCGCACTCTTCTAATAACCCACGAACAAAAAACTGACCTTGTCGCGAAATCCGGTTCTAGTATATCTTGTACCCTTCGGAAGTGATACGGATGTAATCCTTCCCTTTTAAGAACTCTCCACACTGACCATCTGGATAAATTCAGTTGATTAGCAATTCGTCTGACACTAAGTCTAGGATCTTGAGTAATCAAATTTAATATTTCTTCTTCCTCTTGGTGAGACACAAGACGAGCACGTTCATTGGCAGGTCTTCTGATTCCATTTTCAGCTAGTCTCATGTGTATTCTTATAAAAGTCCGGGCATTCGGTGTAGGTCGATTTGGAAATCTTCTTACGTATTCTCTAACAGCAGCATTGGCATTTCCGTTGCACAATCCGTACACGAAATGGATATCGGCGAGGTGCTGACTTGAGTAGTAACCGTCTTCCATTGTAACTAACAAGAAATGTTCAACAACAAAATAAAAACGTAACAAAAGTTCAACAATAACAACAAAACTATGTGGTAGATTTTAAAACAGCAAGTAGTGTAATCACAACGCGGAGCGAGGGACGACTGACCTGACAAGCCCGTAACAACTGACGTTTCAGCTGGCATTCTTTTGTTTTTTTTTTACCTGCTCCTGTCCCCGACCCACCGATAAGGAAGTTGAGTTTGCTATGGCGATGAAGGACGCGCTTTTAAGAGGGTCATATTCAGACTGTTGTAAAACCTAAACTATCTTAGTTAGGTCTAATATTTTAGTGTCTGCCTTTAGCACATACCTTGTACTACTTATTTAAAACATAAAAAATGTAGTTCAATGACCTAATTTGTTTTTTAAAACATAATAACTAAAAAAATCTCGTTCTTTTGTTCTTTTTTTTTCATAAAAAAATTTATGTTGTATTTTTATGAACTGTTGTGATAACATTCTTAGCATCAGTTCCTTACCTAGCTTTTTAGCTTTCTAATGACACCTCGTTTGTAAACGTAGGACCTCTAGAAGAGTAGATATGGTCAAACTTGTACGCACACCTACTTTTCGGTAAAATAAATAATTAAAAGTCTGCCATTTCATTATGGTTAGAGAAAACCTACATATAAGGAGTGCTTTATCAATAAAGTTGACCATATTTTATGATATTTAAAGCTCCGACACCGGTGACCGGACAGATTGTATACTCATGCATGACATCATTATAATACCTATGTTTCACAAATAAATATTCTGATTCTGATTCTAAAGAGGCTAAAACAGGTCTTGCAGGTAGTGAGAGGCCGGCCTTACATTGAATTTAGAAAAATGTAAATTTTTTCAGACTAGCATAGAGTATTTGGGAAGAGAAATAATGGCAGGAACTGTGAGGCCTAGTCACCATAAAATCAATTGTGTGAAGAGAGCTTTGCCCCCGAAATCGATAAAACAGCTTAGACAGTTTTTGGGTCTAGTCAATTATTTTAGGCGATTTATTTGCAAATTTACAACCATAGTTAATCCACTCTACAACCTGTTAAAGAAAGACGTTGATTTTATCTGGAGTTCAAATTGTCAGCAAGCATTCCAGGCATTAAAAGATATCCTTACCCAAAGGCCGGTTCTAAATATTTATGATACTATAGCGCTAACTGAAGTACACACCGATGCTTCGAGTGTGGAACTGGGGTCAATACTGCTTCAAAAAGACGATTATGGGAAACTACATCCGGTCGCTTACTACAGACGGCGGTCGTCATCGGATGAATCTAAATATCATTCATATGATCTAGAAACACTAGCAGTCGTACAGGAACTCAAACATTTTCGAGTGTACTTGATCGGGATTCAATTCAAATTGATAACTGACTGTAGTGCTGTCAGGGCTACTATGACAAAAGAGATAAATCCACGGGTGGCTCGATGGTGGATATACTTGCAAGACTACAATTTTGATATTGAATATCGTCCGGGTAAACGAGTTGCTCACGTTGATTATTTGAGCCGTAACCCTGTTTATCTGACTTATGAATTTACAATGGCAGAAAATTTACTTGATGCCAGATGGCTGATAAAGAATTGTCAAGAATTATTAGTATTTTGAAAGATGGAAACGATGAAGGTGATCGTAATCAATATTCTAATGAATACGATATTAAAGATGAACATCTGTACAGAAAGACACTGGAAGGATCCAAATGAATTGTACCACGGAATACAAGATGGGGGGTGTTAAGAATCATGCATGAGAGTGGACATCAAGGTGTCGACAGGACACTGGCTAGCATTCGGGGAAAGTATTGGTTTTCCCGGATGAGGAAGGTTGTGACGAAATATGTCCGGAATCTATATATTAATACGTGAAGCAAAAACTTTGTACCCGTTTTTACGAAAATTGCGCGGACGGAGGAGTACGAAATTTCGCACATTTATAGTTTATATAGAGAAGATTATCCGAATGTTAATATATTTTTTAATTATGTATAAAAAATACATTAAATCAACAAAAAACAACATTACACACACTACCATGTATTTGACACGCACTCATATGAATTTGACACACACGTATTGTTTGTCTTTAATGCGGCCGACATCTGTCAATGCCAATCCAAACTCACATTCGATCTTTTTAAATTTATCATTGCTTAGGATACAATACGTGCAGCCTTAATAAAATTACGGTCGAATTTCGACCACTGGGCGACCACTAGTTGTGGTGAAACCCCATTTGAAGTGGTACATGTGGATCATCTTAGCCCATTTGTTAAAAGTAAAGAAGGACGCCAGTATGTTATCGCCCTACAGGATTAACTAAATACTGCTTTTTGGAAGCGGTGTCTAATACGAGCACCAAGGGTGTGATAAAAGAGCTCAAGTATTTATTTGGAGTGTCTCGGAGACTGATATACGACCGTGGAACTGCATTTACTTCGAGATCTATGAAGGTTTTTTTCAGTGAAAATGGCATATCGTTAGTGATAAATTCACTAAATCTACAGAATACAAATAACAGATCGATATTAAACACTTTGAACGCTTTGATCAGGGATGAACCAGAAGAGAATTGGAACAGCAGGCGTTGAATAATTTAGTGAATAAGGTCACTGGCAGAACTCCAAACGAGTTGCTGTTCGGCTATAAGCCAACAGCGTTGTGTGAGGCGATTTTAGTAAATAATCTCACGCAGGCAGGTGAGAGGCTGGACTTGAGAGTCACAAGAGCAAAAGCTCGTGAGCTTTTGGATGAAGATCAAAAGCGGCAGATGCGGCGGTTTAACGCCAAACGTTATGTGAGATCCCCTTACAAAATTGGAGATATTGTGTTGATTCGTATAAGTAAAAGGAATCCGGGATACAAAAAGTTAAAAGGCAGATTCCGGAGTATCCCATATAAAGTGGTGAAAGTTCTAAAGAACGCCGGTTTGAAGTGTTGGGCTGACGGTCACTTTTGAAAATATGAAAAGTTGGCCGGCAGAACAGATCTCTGACCAAGATCAGGCAGAAGGCAGACAGTGAGAGGCTTATGCCCGTTTTCACCAACAAGCCCCTAACACATTCCTAACTAAGTAACTCTTAAGTTAAGAGTCCCCCTAAATCTGGCTCTTACCTAAATTCGTTTTCACCATGTTATAGTAAATTAGGTGACAGTTCGTTTTTTTTCAACGTAAGGCTTACAATATCGATGTTTTATCGATATATTAAAAATTACCTTTCTTCTACAATATTTTATCTACAACGATAATAATTAAATAGAATGTCAATTAAATGTATAAAACATGTTCTACATGTTATGGAGATATCCTTACGTAAAAAAATAAAAAAATAGAACATTTGTGTAAGTAAACTATAAAGGTGGAATACCTTCGCCTTGAAATAAATGAAAGAAAGAAGTGTCAATGTCATGTGATTTGATTTGAAATGATTTTATTATTATTTGATGTTTTTTGATGTTTTTTTAACAAACCTTGATTTTTACATGTTATTTTAAAGGACACCTTACCATTACACATTACCTTTAAAGGACATCCACTGAATAAACAAAAAAAATCTTTCAAACATACGAGGGGCGTTCAAAATATTCTCGGTATTGATACGTTACAACCTCTTTTATATATATATTTGTTACTGGCCGCTAAGATTCATCCATTGACATTAAAAAAAAGTAAAATTGGAACCGAGATGTTCTTTTGTTTTTCTGCAATTGCCGAACAAACATGAACACCATGAGCGAATTAACAATTTTAACGAAATTAGAGCACCGATCCGTCATAAAATTCTTGACAAAACAGGGTAAAAATCAAAAAACCATAAAAGAGGAAATGGATTGTGTTTACCGTGAGTCTGCTCCTTCTTTATCTACTATTCAAAAATGGTCAAGCGAATTTAAGCGTGGAAGGAAGAGTATTGAAGATGACCCTAGACCTGGCCGGCCTGTAGTGGCTACCTCACAAGAAAATATTGATAAAGTGGAAAAACTTATATTGGAAGACGGCCGAGTGAAGGTAAAATCTATAGCTCAAGTAACCAATCTCTCTATTGGTACCGTACATGACATTATACATGACCATCTTAATATGTCAAAAGTAAGTGCAAGATGGGTTCCGCGAATGCTGACGCTTCTTCAAAAGGATATGCGTGTGGCTTGC
>CAUJAO010000343.1:0-15024 GCA_963082485.1 Eudonia mercurella
ACAGCATATCCGCACTTTGAAAGTGTACTTAATGTCAAAAATATGACCTTTCCAGTAGGGTTCGCGGATATAATTTTTGAAAAGAATAATCCCGACATAAGTAATAGTGTTTATGGTCTTAAAAATAACACTAAGGTTGTTGGACCTCTGTACAAATGTGAATTTCGAAAAGGACATCACGTCAACATGCTTTTTCTTGAAAATGGAAAACGCACACATTACTGTCAAATTAAAGATTTATCTAAATTACTTCGCAAGCAGTTAACATCATTCCAAAATATTTTTATGTGAGGATTGTATGATATTTTTTGACGACAATCTTAAGCTCGAAGCTCACGTTTGCAGTGGTGTAGCAACAACGTTACCTAATCAGGGAACTCTAATACAATTTGAACATTATGAACGCATGCAAGACATGCCCTTCGTCTTATACGCAGACTTTGATTATTGTTAGAGCCAGTTGAATCAAATTCTGGAACAAGTTGCACAACGATTACGCAAAAGCATGTGCCAGCTGCATTTGCTTACTATGTTGTATGCTACTACGACAGCTACCTTAATAAATATGTATCTTATCGAGGAGCTGACTGTGTGAAATTTTTTTTTTGATAACCTTCTATCTGATATTACTGTAATTTATAATATTTTACATTCATCGATCCCTATGTTCTTAACAGATGAAGATAGAACCAATTTTGTTCAAGCTAAAAATTGTTATCTTTGTAACAAAATATTATTTGACGACAAAGTAAAAGATCACTGCCATCTTACTGGGCGATATCGTGGTGCAGTACATTCTTATTGTAATATTAAATATTGTTTGCCTAAGTTCGTTCCCATATTTTTTCATAATTTAGCTGGTTATAAGTTTATCTTACAAAGACACCAAGCGTTACATTATACCCAATTCCACTAACACACACTAGCTTGGGGTCATTACAGGATAAAGTAAGTTACTAACATAGATAAAAAAAAAAAAAAAAAAAAAAAAGTTTTACTTACCTATATTTTTAATTATTATTATATATATTTTTTTTTTTAAATTTTGTGAAAAAATTAGCATAAGGGTTTTTTAAATGTTGTATTTTTTATTTGTTTTTTGTATTTTTACTTGATTTTTTTGATAATTTTTTTTTTTACTTGTGTAAATTAGTTTTAAGTTTCTTTATTCCATTATATTTTTTACATTTTTTGTGTTTTAAATTTGTTTTGTGTATATATATGGTATTAAATTATAAATTATTCAGTAGCAATTCAATTGAAAAGAAAAAACTAAAGTTGTTTATAACAAACCAATTTATTTAGGTTTTAGCATTTTGGACCTTTCAAAATAAAAAATATGGTTTCAAAGATGACTAAACTAATAATTTGATTTGTAATGAGTAATGCAAGATTACGACTAAAACATATTTATATCCTTTAACATTGATATTTACCGCAGAAAAACTTTTAAGACGAATTATAAACTGGATCCTTCTTTTTTACTTAACAGCACCTAGCCTGAGTTTTTGAAGCTATGCTATTAAAAACAGATGTTAAATTAGAATTAATAAATGACTTGGAAATATTAAGAATGATACAAAAAAGGCATTCGCGGTGGTATATGTTTATGTTCTACAAGATATTCGAAAGCCAATAACAAGTATTTACAAACTTATGACCCCCGCAAAAAAGTGATAACTTCCTTGTTTATATTGATTGTAATAATCTTTATGGTTTTGCTATGTGCGCTTATTTACCTCATTCAAATTTTAAGTTATTAAGTGAATTAGAAATTTCAAATATATATATATATAGATTTTCAAAAAATATGCCTATTGACGGGGGATATTGGTTATATACTCGAAGTAGACTTAGAATACCCTAATCATTTGCATAATTATCATAACGATTTTCCATTCTGTGCTCAAAAAATTTGCTCCTCCAGGATCTAAAAACTTCGAAATTGATACCAAATTTATACGATAAGTTTTTTTATGTCATTCATTTTTTCTTCCTGAAAACATGTCTTAAACATGGTTTATTATTAAAAAAAAAAAAAAAAAAAATACACAGAGTAATTTAATTCAATCAGAGTCCATACTTAAAACAGTATATTGATATGAACACTGAGTTACGGAAAAAAGGTCAAATCTATATTTGAACAGGATTTCTTCAAACTTTTAAACAATAGTATATTTGGTAAGACATTAGAAGATACTGAGAAAAGGGTTAGTGTGAAGTTGAGACAAACCCATATATATATACATTGGCTTTTCCGTATTAGAAATATCCAAAAGTCACATGTTTGATTTTCACTACTCTATTATGAAACCTTTTTTATGGGGAAAAAATTAAAGCTTTGTTATACGGATACTGACAGTTTTTTTTTTATTCAATAGAAAGCAAAGATTTTTTATACAGATTTAAAGTTGAATTTTCTTAGATATTTCGATACTAGTAATTATCCATTAAATAATTGTTTTTCGGTATACCAAGTCTTAACAAAAAAGTACCGGGTCTCTTCAAAGATGAACTAGGTGGAAATTTTTGATTTCTGAGTTTGTTGGTTTAAGATCAAAATTATACTGTATAAAACAGTACAAGAGGAATTAAGAGGAATTACAGAAACAGGTTTTTTAAAAAATGTACATTTCGAAGATTACTATAATGTATTAGACAAAAAATACTTTTTTTAAGAAAGAAAAAAACATTATTTTTTAAATCTTTAAAGCATGAAGTATTTACCCAAGAACAGAACAAAATAGCTTTGTCAGGTAATGACGACAAACGCGTAATATTAAAAAATAAAATATCTACTATGTCTTGGGGTCACTGGGATTATATATTTTTTTTTTTTTTAACAACGATTGTTTTCACTGTGTTTTTAAATCTTATTATATTTGGGGCTAAAAATGTATTATTATTTATTATCATTACTAAGATTCATTGTTTGAATTAAAAAATAATATGAACCTGTTATAAAGTATTGTAACCCGTTTTTCAATATACTTAAGTAGTTGCTTTTTGCTCAGATTCATTGTTTGAATAGGAAACGTAACTTATATTATGAAATGTAATGTAAATTTATGTACCTACCCAGCTGTTTTAATATACCTAATAAAATATAAAAGTAACAAACAAACTTGTATTTTTATTTAATTTAGTATATACCTTTGTATAATAAAACATTGACGGTAAATAAGTAAGAAAATTCTAACGCAAACAAGTTTGAACAAGTCAGTTTCAGAGTAGGTTGTGTAATACAACTCTTCTGATTATAAGGTAATATGAAACCTATTTAATACAAATCAGGTCACGTTATTGCTAAGTTAATCATTCTTTATTAATATCAATAATATTTTTTTTATTTTGCTAAATTGCAAATTACATGTGTAAAACAGGGAAGCATAAGTATGAAAAATAAAATAACCATGTAAATAACACAAAGAATCAGTTTATTGATAATAATATAAAAATCAAAATAAATTAAACTTAGACATGTTATTATCATAATACCATTTTCTAATACACACAGCATTATTTAATGCACAGTTTATTTTATGATTTACACAACTAAAGTCCGTTTTATTTTTACAAAATTTACTTTGTAACATTGAAAAATTAGGACATCCCTTTTCACCAATATCGATTACCACACAGTTTGCACATAAATCTTTGATCCACTTAATTTTTTCAAAACCCTTTGTAAATAACACAAAGAATCAGTTTATTGATAATAATATAAAAATCAAAATAAATTAAACTTAGACATGTTATTATCATAATACCATTTTCTAATACACACAGCATTATTTAATGCACAGTTTATTTTATGATTTACACAACTAAAGTCCGTTTTATTTTTACAAAATTTACTTTGTAACATTGAAAAATTAGGACATCCCTTTTCACCAATATCGATTACCACACAGTTTGCACATAAATCTTTGATCCACTTAATTTTTTCAAAACCCTTTGCAATAACTTTTTTATTCTTCAGATGAGGTATGATAACACGATGAAACTCCTTGTGTCTATGTAGCCCTCACACCAGCTAATTCCTCGGTTTCTTTCTAACCATCTGACTCGTTTCTTTTCTACTTCTGTGAGATGATGAAATGAGTATGGTGGCTTTACCAAAAAAGTTTGTGTATGTTCCTGGCTCGCAATGGCTACTTCTTTTACAATAAAATTGTTATTTATATCTTTAAATCCTTGAACATCCACTATAAGTGTATCTACGTTCATGATATCTTCTTTACGATGTTACTTAGTGGTTTGTATTCAACAATGCAATCGTTGAGAATAAGACAGTATGCTGTAGTCTTATCTGGTAAATAGGAACTGTTTTCAGATTATCTGTTTGTCTGCAGCAGTCAACTACAAACAGAGGTGCTATATCTTTAAATTATTTCTATGTTAGCAACGGTTCTCCGTTTTGTGAATGGTTGAAGCACGACTTCGTAAGAACACAATAATGCGCATGCGTTTTATATTAGTTGAGATCCTTAGAAATGTTTCTTGCAACAACGTGCCTAAACGACCAAATACATTAAGATATCGGAAAGTAATGTCAATTCATCATCAACAGCCTATAAACGTCCCACTGCTGGGCACAGGCCTCCCACGTGAACAATAGCACGTGGGGATATTGGGCCATAACCCACCACGCTGGCCCAATGCGGGTTGGTGGGTTTTAACGACTGCCATCTTACGACATCAACCGGGACCAACGGCTTAACGTGCCTTCCGAAGCACGGAGGAGCTCGAGATGTTTTTTAATTGGTCACCCATCAGGCGACCCGGCATTGCGAAAGTTGCTTAGCGGGCAAGATCGCAAGCCGAACGGCCATCGAGCTCCTCAATGTCAATTGTTAACGAACAATGGAGGTGATTAGATAATGAGAAAGAATTGTGGACGGTCCGACGGTGTAATCGCCAAAACACAGTGATAGTTAACAATAGAGACAATTAGATAAGGAGCAAGGGTCGTCTTATTGTTAACAATAGAGGTAATTAGATAACGAAGAAGGACCATCCGTGAGTAACGTAACTCGGAAACGGCAAGAGATATCGCTCTGGGACCCAGCGCAATCGATTCAAATGGGGGGGTTTTCCTTTTTTTTTTTTTTTTTTTTTTTTTTTTTTTTTTTTTTTTTTTTTTAGGTTTGGTCGACCCTTGAAACGACTTTTTGATTCATTGAGCCAGAACCCGCGAATATGACTTTCCATACAAGTGAGCCAGAACCCGCGAATACACACTACTCTGGATTGTCGGAACAAAATAGTGACGTCATAGTATGCCATTTCCATGCAAATTCTATAAAAAATATCGTTTAGACAGTTTCTATACAGTCTAGTCACATAACCAATTTAAAACGTAATATCAACAAAGGTTAAACTGGTAAACAAGCTTCAAATAATTTTGCCTGAATGTGACGATGGTGGTTAACACCACCTACCCATAAAATGAATGAAACGATATTTACATACGACAAAAACTCGATAATAATCCTGTTAATTATAACTATTTTAAAGTAATGTCACCATGACAGTTTAAAAAAAATGTTTGTTTTAATTGATTGTTAGTTATAAGTTAGTTAGTCTTTGATTCACCTTTAATTCGTCCTAAGTAAGACTTGGTGATAGTACAGCAAAAGCAATCAGGCTACTTGATTTTTTGTTCAGTACATATTGAATTAACATAACACATTTTTTATTTATTAAATCGGCAATCTTGCTGCCTACCTGGAAACAATAAGTTGTGATGTCTGATACCCAGTTGTTAACGAAATTCGGCTATTTAGGACACTGTTTACGACATAAATAAACATGACGATGTTTCTTTAGCAAATTTTCATTAACAAACTTTTCTATGATCGTATATGAAGAAACACAATTACCTTCTATCACTAGGATCTTCACTCTGCCTAATCTCAGCTCTTCGTCGGGTTTCTCGCCATCCTAATGAACCGTAATTTCTCTCTGAAACAAGACGAAAACATGCAGATTAAAAGCAAATCGGTTAATTGCTGTCCTTAATTCAGTATACAACACATGTTTTGTTCCTGTCATGTAAACGTTGTTTCAAATTAGATTAAAAGAGACAAAACACGGAATAATTATTCGCAGCTTATTCTTTGTTTATTTGTAAAACACTATAAGATGGAGCGAAGAAAATAGTTGAAAATATTATATTTGTGGGAATTATGTACGTTTGGTATACTTTTGAAAAATTAATTCACCAATGGTGACACATGGAAACGGTAACGCTACGCTGCGTATTTAAAGGAGAAGGAGGGCGTCAGTTATTATTTTGTTGGTAACAAATTGATTGCTGGGTTAAAACCTGGGTTTCAAAAAAGGCTAAATCGAACACCGCCAATGGATGAGCTGTCTAACAAAAACAAATGGCTGATGCGTATGAGTGAGTGAGTGATGATGATGATGATGATGATGATGATGATGAATAATTAAAAATAGGGGTCAGCAACTGATTTTAGTTTTTAGCAACAATTGAATACAGATGAACGGGCTTGCTGCAAGTAGCCGGCGGGTCCGTCCGGACCACAGACCATATAGCCCTAGACGCCGCATACGTGGGGAACGTTATTCGCCCAACATACGTACTACCGGTACATATGTTAGTGCCACACCCCAAACACTCGATTCAGTCTTGTTTTGACAATGCTGCATAACAAAAATTTCTTAAAAATATAAATATGCCGTATTGCGCCGTAAAATTGTGTAGAAAGTGTAGCAGCACCTCCAGCTTACAAATAGATAATATATCATTTCATCGGTAAGTCCAACTTTATGAGATAAAACGATAAATGTTTTGCTGACGTAATAATTCCATTATGAAATAAGAAAAATGCACGCGTTGATGTCTTTTAGAAAGTCTCTTTCCTTCTACTGTAAATGCGTATAGCGCTATCTCTTTCTGTCTTGGTAACTGCACAATTAGTGTCGGCCCAAGTAAGAACCCATCAACTTATCGATAAATTTATTTACGATGAAAGGGATCTCGTTCTCGTGAAGACTTGTAGTGAAGGGTTTAAACAGTTATGGCAATAAAATCTTATCTTATCTTATCACTCTCCCAGAGAGATTAAATATTAATCTAATTAAAGTTGTATCACATTATATTTTCTAGAACATGCATAAATACTTTGAAATGTTTTCTCTAAACAATGTTATTTACAATATAAACAGGTGAAATAAAAACAAATAAGCCATACCTTATCTACAATGAAAAGAAATATCATCATCATCATCATCATCAGCCTATCTTAGTCCACTGCTGGACATAGGCCTCCCCCAATGAGCGCCATAGCGCCCTGTCCTCAGCTTGACGCATCCAGCATCTGCCTGCAGTCTTTCGCAGGTCATCATCCCACCTGGCCGCAGGTCGTCCTACACTACGTTTACCGAGTCGTGGTCTCCACTCAAGAACACGTTTACCCCAGCGGTTATCGGTTCTTCGCCAGATATGGCCGGCCCACTGCCACTTCAACTTGCTAATTCTTAGAGCTATGTCGATGACTATGGTTCTCTGTCGGATGTATTCGTTACGAATCCTATCTTTCAGAGAAACTCCGAGCATAGCTCTTTCCATAGCTCGCTGAGCGACTTTAAACTGGTGAACCAGCCCTACCGTGAGTGTCCACGTCTCAGCTCCGTAAGTCATATATAAGTTATATATAAGTCAGTCGTTTTCAAGCATTGCGGTATGGATGACGAGAAGACTCGACGTAGTTTTCCAAACGCTGCCCAGCCCAGCTGGATCCTCCTCTTGGCCTCCTTCTCGAAATTGTTTTTACCTAATTGCAGAATCTGCTCGAGGTAGGTATATTCGGAAACGATTTCAAGAAGGTGACCATGTACGACGACCGGTATTGGATCAATGTGGCCATTGATCATGACTTTGGTTTTATCCAAATTCATGCCAAGACCGATGCGTCGCGAGGCTGAAGCTAGGCCGTCCAGCATCCGGTTCAGCTCCTCTAGCGACTCCGCCATCAGAACTATGTCATCAGCGAATCGCAGGTGTGAGATGTAGTCACCGTTTATGTTAATGCCCTTTCCTTTCCAGTCCAGCGTCTTAAACATATCTTCCAACGCGCTTGTGAACAGTTTCGGGGATATAACATCCCCCTGTCTATTCTCGGACACGGGTTCCTCGGGTTTCGCGGAGGATATGGTACCATAGACCACATTCACACAGTGAGGCAGATTATACAGAAGTCTGAAGAGTATAATCAGCCCCTGTGTCTAGCTTTCGTGGACTATGAGAAGGCCTTTGACTCTGTCGAAACCTGGGCTGTTCTGGAATCCTTACAGCGATGCCAAGTAGACTATCGTTATATCGAGGTGTTGAGATGTCTTTACGAATCCGCCACCATGAGTGTCCAAGTACAGGGCCAGCAGAAAAGAAATAATTAAGTGTAAATTATTAGTACACTCTTTTAATAAAACTAGTTCTTTACAAAACAATGACAAATAAAAGTACATAAAAATATAAGTATTATCTGATTACAGAAGACATACAGTTTGTTACAATTGCTACAAATCTATAATCTTGGGTAGATCACAGTAAATGTTAGTTTCATTACCGGTTTTAATACATTATTTAAATTAGTTAATATTGTTACTTCTATGAAAATTTTTTGTGCCCTTATTAAACCAATAAAGAAATCTTGGTATTGATTATATTAAACATATATTATATAGAAAGTATTGTTTTATTATCTAACCTTGTTATATAAAGATAATCTCAAAGATAATCATAATTATCTTTATTGTCACAATAAAACATCAAGTACAATAACGGTCTATCGATATCAATATCGAGTAACACCCCATCACTAATTGGAATGCACGTGTCAAGTGCATGTCACCTGTCACTAGTTCGACCTTGAAACAGCCAATCACAGCCCGAGTTACACCTCCGCTCCCCCCTGTCTTTTGCCGATTGCATGTTTTAGTAAAAGTCGCTGAATGCGGCGTCTAGGGCTATATGGTCTGTGGTCCGGACGGACCAATTTCAGATGGCTGCCACGTGCCGACCGGGTCGCACGTTAGCAACATAGTTCGATTTTTCACTTAGTTAGACTCTCTTACGCGCAGCGCCGCGTTCGCGTATTGTCGCGTCTTTCGTTCGCACATTTATGATATTTATTTAACCAAAATGAAGGCATATTGCATCGCAATGGGCTGACTTAATAATATTAAAAAGGATCCGAACCTCACGTTTTTCACACTTCCAAACGACATCGAAGGGTAAGAAGAATGCTTGTCTACTTATAGGTAGACAATCTTCACCCAACTATTTAACGGCAACGGTACGGCGGAATAAAGACGGCCTCAAAGTCAACATGTACAGGTAGTCTGATGTGGCGTTGACTGTACTTATATACCTAGCCTAGGTTTATTTGAAACTTGAAACGTTATTTGTTCACATTGAAATACACATTATGAACACAATATCTTCTAATAAAATTAAGTATTCAGATTAATTATTATTTAAAAGAAGACAACCCTGAATTCGTTAGAAGAGATAAGAGCTAACGCGACAAAAAAAATGGCAACTTTTAGGTGAATATAACTGTAGGGAAGGGAGCGGTGTGCGACCTGAATTACACTTTATTGTGTTTTAGCATAAGTCGCCATTTATTTAAATGACTTTGCGGAGTGGATCTTCTGTACTTGTACTATTATGTATTCTGTGGTAAAAGTTCAATGAAAATATATGTAATTATTTGTTGACGAAAGCTGTGTCGACACTGTGCTTAAAGTGTCGAACACCGGTGCCACTACCCTAGGTATAAAACGTGTAACAAAAAGGTGTGGTAAATATGCAAAGATCCAAAGTGTATCCGATCTAGTGTGTGGTTAACGAGACTTAATTATTAAGTTTAATTTCTCATGCAATTGTAAATCAAATATTTATATAAGTGAAGTCATGCGCGTCAAGCGCGCACAAGCAAGCAGCAGTGATCATAAATGTAAATACACAGAGGTTACTAAACCACTAGGGCTGTGACTTGTTTATTTTGTGAGGTCACAATAGAAATATTTAATTTAAAAAATTAAAAAAATCATAATAGCGTATTTGACTACAATGAAAATATAGATCAAACTGTTGTTAATAGTAACAGTAAACATTTTTTTAAACCAATTTATTCAGCACAATTTTAAAATAAGTATAATTTTTATGAAAAACCATTTATAAAATAATTAAATTTTTATGATTGACCACGAGATCGAAAACGCACGAGATTGGTCACGTGATGTCGTGACGTCATTTGCAAGCAAATCAAAGATGTCACTCGAAGTTTTGTATGGTGTGATTTGACAGCTAACAGTTTGTTTACATGCATCTGACGTCACGACATCACGTGACCTGCACGCTTCGTTTTGGCGGCTATTTTATTTATTTGAATTTTAATGGCGATTTACATAAAAAATAAAGAAATTCACAACTAATTAATCAAATTGGAAATATATTATGCTATAATGAACCATTAGACATAATTTTACAAAACCTGTCAAATACCCTATTATAACTAAAGCAACTCTGCTTACAAGTAGATCTAGATCGAATACACTTTAGATCTTGTCATTTTTACCAAACCTTATGTTACACGTTGTATAATTATATCAATCAATACCGAATGGTCTGAATTACTTAATAATGACGACATTAATATAAATGTAGAATGTTTTTATACTGTTCTTAATAAAATTATTGTAACGTGCACTCCATTAAAAAGGGTTGGTTTTTCTAATTATCCAATATGGTTCTCTGAGTCTCTTAAGTCATGTATAGAGGAGAAAAAGTGTATCCATAAAAAATTTAAAAAATACGGTAATACTAGAGATTACGATGAGTTTCAACTTCTTCGCACTAGGTCAAAGCGGCTTATTAAAGAATGTTACAATTCATATTTAAACAACGTAGAAGAATCTTTGTCTAAAACAACAAAATTGTTTTTCTCTTACATTAAAAGCAAAAGGAGGAGTCAATCGGTTCCTGATACTGTTTACTTCAATGGCAAATCGGCTACTGGGGGGCAAGAGGCATCTAAGCTGTTCACTGAACATTTTTCATCGGTCTTTGCGCGTAATGATGTTAACTCAGATCCAAAACCTGCTGAGTTGTATGTTAATTATCCTCTATCATTTATACATGTAACTACTAGTGAAGTTAGCAAGAAACTCGCAGGACTGGACATTAATAAGGGAGCCGGTCCCGATGGGATCCCTCCGTGTTTTATAAAATCTTGCGCAAAGGCCTTGTCTCTGCCACTTAGTGTCATTTTTAACCAATCGTTGAAAACGGGTGTTTTCCCAGATGCCTGGAAGATTGCTCATGTGGTCCCTATACACAAGTCAGGTGACCCTAGTAGTTGTACTAACTACAGGCCTATAAGCATTCTATCTTGCTTTGCCAAACTGCTGGAGTCCTTGATTTATGATCGACTCTATTCACATATACAACCTTATATTTGCCAAGAACAACACGGTTTTATTAGAGGAAAGTCCACAGTCAGTAACCTAATGGAGTACACACATTTTCTCTGCAGTACGTTTAATGATCACGGTCAAGTTGACTCCATTTACACTGACTTTCAGAAGGCCTTTGATAGAGTCGACCATTAAACTCTAATCAGTAAGCTGGAGTCGATTGGGGTACACGGTTGCCTGTTACGCTGGTTGAAATCATACATCTCCAACCGAAGCCAGCTGGTTGCCTTAAAGGGATATCGGTCTCAACCAGTTTCTATAACTTCGGGTGTTCCACAGGGATCCCATCTGGGACCTCTACTTTTCATAATATACATCAATGATCTTACTTCTAAACTTAAGAACTTGACATTATTGTTTGCTGATGACCTTAAGTTATTTTGTAGAATAAATTCAGTTCGTGACTGTGTTGGCTTGCAATTGGACTTAGAGGCACTACAGAATTGGTGTACAGAGAACCTCATGAGTTTAAATGTTGCAAAATGCTCCGTAATATCATTTACACGCGCTAGGAATCCAATTTTGTTTGACTACACTATAGACAGCAAGTCACTAGAACGTAAAAATGTTATCAGAGATTTGGGGGTCGTTTTTGATAATAAGCTAAGCTTTAATTTTCATTATGAAACGGTAACAAAGAAATGCAAGAAGTTAATAGGTTTCATTTGTCGTGCTTCCAGGGAGTTCAGGTCACCCAAAAGTTTGTTATTGCTATACAAATCATTAATTTTGAGTCAGCTTGAATACGCCTCAATAATTTGGTCGCCGCAATACAGTACCTATGTGGACTTAATAGAATCCATTCAAAGGCGTGTACTTAGAGTACTGACCTATAGATTTGGCCTAAAGCGTGAATTGCTTCATTATGAAGATCGCCTTCGGTACTTCAAACTTCACAGTCTCGAAAATCGTCGCAAAGTACACGATCTTACTTATTTGTACAAAGTTTTAAATGGACTCGTCTCGACAAATATATTATCAGAGTTACAATTTAAAATACCAAGTAGGTCTGCTAGATTTCACCGACCGTTTTCCATACCTTTATGTACCAATAACGTATCATTTCATAACCCTGTGCTCAGAATGTGTCGCGACTTGAATACACTAAGCGGCGCGGACGGGGTACCTGACATTCACAATACCTCACTCATGAGCTTCAAATCCAATTTGTTTAAAATTCTTAGTTAAACGTAAATTATATAGCATTTTATATTTATTTATATTGTATTTAATTATGTATCATATGATTATTGAAATTTTTATTATTATGTAATGTATCTTTTATTCTCTTAATTAAGTTAGCATAGTTTTATTTGTTGATGAACATGCTGTGTGCACATCTTTGTGGAATTATGACTTACCAATGTTTCAATTTTACTGCATAATCGTTTATCATGTTTTGTTGTAATTCTGTTTTGTGTACCTAATAAAATAAAATAAAAATAAAATTTTTATTATATTGAATATGAAAAGTGTAACATACCGTCTCTCCGCCACCGCTGCTCCGGCCACCGGTCGCGGGGGGACGACCGCCCCGACCCGCACCCGTCGCTATAACTGATAGAAGATTAATTTAAAAAAAATGTTTCTTTTTATTTATATAATTTAAGAGCTGGAATTACAATGACATATTTAATTAAAACAGATGTCGACGAAATGGCAATATCTAGAAAGAATATCTAGTATACTAATTTAGTGCAGTTTTTTGAAACTACGTAGGCATCATTAAACTGATCGATTCATACAAAACCGTCAAAATTTTTCACATTTAAGTAAAATAAGTTTTAATACGAAACTTTTAAGTCTCTTTTCAGTTGAATCTAAAAGGTTGATACTGCTAGTCAAAAACGTACTCTACTAACATTGTATCGATCAATTGCATGCTGACATGACTGTGCCTCATTTTTAACTGTTTGAAATACATAAACAACACTCACTCTTCCTCATCGTCATAAGAATGCCGCGTTTTCCGATGTCTGTCCCTATCCTTGTCTCTGTAATCTTTCGATCTGTCTCTACTCCTCGAATCCCTGTAGTCTCTATCTCTGCTGTAATTCCTATCTCTTTCCCACATGTCGCTGTCTCTACTCCTCCTATCCCTCCTATCTCTATGGTCCCTGAGGTCGCGCTCCTTGCTGACGTCACGCCGGTCTCTGCCGCTGCCTGAGTCTCTTCGGTCTCTCACTGAGTCTCTGCCGTCTCTACTCATCTCTCTGTCGCGGCTGTCTCGCTTGTCACGTAGTTTCTCTTTTTCCCGCCCACTGCCGGAGTCTAGACATTCTCTGGATCCCGATGAGTTGTGTCTTAAATAATAATAAAATATCCTATTAGCTGCTGTATCATATATGAATAACAAACACCACACAAATTTGAGAAATAATTATGTAATTACTATGCAAGAATAATGAGTCAATGCAAGAAAAAAATGTAATTCCTATTCTGTATCAAAAGGTGATGATTCTGCATATTTTTACTGCTAGAAGCGTCACAACATTAATATGTGACTCTTGGGGTCTTGGCATATACAACGTGTAACAAAAAGGTGTGGTCAAAATAAAAATATCTACAGTGTATCCTATCTAGATTTTGTATGTAGAGCTACTAAGACACGATTATTAACTTTAATTTAAACTTAAACTTAAACTTAAATATTTCTAATGTGACGTCATATCAAAATAAACAAGTCTTAGCCCTAGTGGTTTAGTAACCTCTGTGTTAGTAGTTAGTAACCTTACACTTCTGATCACTGCTGCTTGCCTATGCGCGCCTGAAGCGCATAACTTCACTAATATTAATATTTCATTTACCATTGCATGACAAATTAAAGTTAATAATTATGTCTTAGTAACAACACAGACAATATCTAGATCGGACACACTTCGGATCTTTTCATTTTGACAACACCTTTTTGTTACACGTTGTATTAAATTTAATTTGCTACTCCTCTCGTGAAATTTCAGCTTTCTAAATACACGACTTTTCTATTTTATTTTATTGAATTTTAGGTATTTTTATATATCAGGTCTCCATCTCTAAATATACTTTATCTATACCAAATCTCACACTCCTCAGAGCGCGTAATGTGTTTAAAAAGCAGAACGAAGTTGTCTCTTCACTTATTAATGTATATTAGATATTGTTAGTTACCTGGTGTCTCTGTCTCTGTCGCGGTCGCGGTCGCGGTCGCGGTGGTGCGCGGGCGCGCGCTGCAGCCGCGGCACGGGCGGCGGCTCCTCCTCCCACGGGGACACGTCGCGCGACGACGACGAAGTTTGCACTGAGAGGAACGATCACATCATCAGCACCAGCTCTTCCATACATTACTTTATTCATTTAAATATAATGAAGTGACTGCGTTTCGTTTGTGTTTGTTATGTGTATTATTTTACGTATATTTTTAATTTTTTAACGTATATAATTTAATAATTCTAATTATTTAACAGAAATTGTAATTTAAATGTACCTATATATATTAAACACGATGTATATTATTTGGAATAAATGAATTGTATT
>CAUJAO010000344.1:0-14457 GCA_963082485.1 Eudonia mercurella
AAAGAATGATGATCGAATTCGTCGTCGCATGTCAGGTGTGGAGACGCGGCCGAAGGCGGAGTGGATCGACTTCTCGGAGGTGCCCGAGCGGCGCAAGCAGCCGACGCGCATCCAGACGCTGCCGGCGGCGCGCGACGTGCTGTTCAGCTACGTGCCGCCCGAGGAGTGCCGCTGCGAGTGCCACGCGCGCTCGCCCGACCACGCCGGGTAGGTAACTGCGCCGGTCCGCCACGGAACCGCCGCACGATCGACCAGTACAGGCTTCTTCCTAGCATCTCTAAAGGCGCCATCGAGATTTCTGCTTTCGATACATGGCTATAAAATGTCCCAGAAAACTTAACCTAGCGATATTTAGAAAATCTACAGAGACGTCCCGGTCGACCACGACTCGAGAAGCCACCGAGCTGCCCGAGAGTTCGGTCATCTTATCTTACTGGGGTCTACATGGATCACCTTATTTACATACCCACATTACGATTCCACTTCCACCCTTTGGAAACTTTTGTACCATCCTTTATTTTTGCATCATCTTTGCGTTATTTTTAAGGGTTTTTTTTTTTAACTAGAAGTATTTTTGCCAATGCCAGGGAATGCCAGTCCCCGCAATCTCATGCTTTCCCAGTCAGAGTCGCAACAAAAAATAGGCTGATGATTTCGAATATCAAATCATTTGCAAGTATAGTTAAATACTGCGATGCAATGTTAATGGCGGTCGTGCGTGCGCGTGCGTGCTGTAAGGCGCCACTCCTGTTGCAGCAACACTCGCGAGCAAAAGTATGGAATCTGCACTTACTTGAAATTGGTTCCGCGCGATCTTGAGTACCTACTAAATAATTTGTTAATAATAACAAAAATGGAACCACAACATGTCAGATGTTCATTAGGTGGTAAAAATGCTAAATTACTTTATTCAAATAGTTTGTTGAGCATAATTTGATTTTTATCTCTAATGTATGTAAGATATGTTTTTTTTTCATTGGTGGCGCTAGTGTGCGGCGTAAACGCTCTTAAGTAATTTCTCAAAGTTAGCTTTGATACATTTATCAATTTCGTTTCGTAAGATGGATTGCCTAAGTAACTATCTTAAATGGGATAACATTCCTAGGTGATTCATATCTAAGCGTCATACTACTTTAACAACAGTAATACATATTCGTTTACCGCGTGATAGACAGTGGACACGAAATATCGATATCTTGATGCAGCCCTAGTGTAAAACGAAAATTATTTCTTTACACAAAATATTCGTAAATTCTGCATTATGTGTATTCGATCTTTGCTTCTTACATAAATAAATGTTTATGGAAGAGAATTATCACACTTAGTGCTTAAAATTCGAAGCGCATTGGCAAAAATAAATCCTAGGTCAGGGGGTGTCGATTTGGAATAATTTACCTGTAAAATGAACATGTTTCGGGGTTATGTCGCTGTGTTATACAACAATCAATAATGAACATATTACCATGTTTCTGAAGCACTACTTCTCAAAAATAACCACAATTTCACGTAAAATCAGAAAAATTCACAGAGCTCAAATTCACAGCGTGCGGATAAGTGCTGACGAACTGTCAAACAGTTGCCAAAACAGTTCTGTTACGTCTCATCACGCATCTCTTTTTATTACATGGAGTTGCTGCTGGTGACATCTCGCTCGCCCTTCGTTGCTCTATTCCGTTGGTATATTAACTTTATGATATGTATATATACTGTGGCATTAGTCAATATTAATATTATAAAGAGGAAACCTTTGTATCTTTGTATGTATGTATGTATGTTTGCAACGACTAAACTCAAAAACTACTGGCACAGAATATCTAATAGTACAAGTTTTACCCATTACCCATTTTATAAAACTTTCACCATTAGAATGCTACATTAGCGCTGAGTAACATAGGCTATAGCCAAAGATATTTAACTACTACTACTATTTAAAATTTCTTTGACTACAAATATTTAAAAAAAAAATACTAAAAACCTAAATGCTCTAAGATTAAAAACGACAATTTAATTTTGCAATACAAAATGATTTGTTTGTTTTGTTGTCATGGAAACCATTGACATATATTTAACTCAATGATGGAATTGTCTAAGCGGTACGAAGTCCGCCGTTTGGTCCGCCGGGTCAGCTAGCAATATAAAAACTGTGTACAAACATATAAAATAAGAGATTATACGTAAGTACCTGACATTCAGGATAATATCTTATTAAGTAAGGGATTCCATACTTTTGCTCGCGAGTGTATTAAATGTAATTATCCACGTGCTGCCTGCTTCACAGCCGCCTCTGGTGGGTTACTCTTGAAACACAATTGCAATAATCAATTTCCAATCCCAAATCTAAAAAATTCAAATGGCACTCTTAAAAGCGATAAATAGTGCTACATTGGAATTAAATTGCGTGGAAATTGAGTGAACAAATTATTATCGAGATGGGGCGTTCCAATATTGCGAAACTTATCCCAATATCGATACATATTAATCGCATTGGAATTGTATTGAGATTGAGTTTGCGTCAAGAGTAGCCTACCTGCATCACACTTAGCCTTGTGTTCACTGTGTGCCGCAGGTCGGAGTGCGGGGAGCACGCGCCCGCCAGCTAGCTGCCGCCGGCTCCGCGCACCGCTCACATTCACATGTAGATAGCAGGTGCGTACAGTGCGTTTCAAATAGGATGGCGGCTGTGAAGTATGCTGCGAGCGCCCGCCGCTCGCCGGTGCGCGCAGGTAACCCGCCCTGTAACGTCCCGCCTGACGTCTCGTCGCGTTGTCGTCGACGAAATTCGCTACTGCGACGCGATTTGTGTTGTAACTTCACAGCCGCCATCTTATTTGAATCGCACTATACGGCGTACAACAACCTTCCACCACCACCCATCCTCCGTGCCCTCATTTACAGTGGACGCAGTGGACGAAGTGGACGACACGGACCGAATCGGCCACTGCGTCTGTTCAACACTCCTCAATGGCAAACACAAACCAACAAAATCGCAAATCTTTATATAAACTCAAGGAAAGCAGGGGAATATCATTTCTCATTCATCAATCACAACAAACAAACTACCCGTGCGTAGGATGATCGCGCCAAACTTCTAGTCCCCTCTGAAGTTGCTTCGCGCAGCTGTACACAGTCAGGCCCTACCGCTCGTCCCCGCCTTCGCCCTACTGACGCCTATTTTTACTACTGCGACGCGTATCGCGCCAACTTCAGAGGGGACTAGAAGTTTGGCGCGATCTATACTTACAAAATAAAACAAACAAGTTACATAACATACAAAATAAAGCAATATTTATGTGAAAAAGAATTGTATATTACCTACGCAAAAAAAATTATGAATCTTAGCAGTAATTTCCTTTAGTTGATGGCTTCTTATAAACATGAATGTTTATAATACTTATTAGATAATTTATCTATTTTCCCCTGTATTTACATCTTTAATGTTTATAACTTTTCTCCTATTTGTTTTAGGTTTCCGTCACCATATTTATTTATATATTAAAAACTTTATTTAATATACCACATGGAGCAGTAAAAGTTTTGTTATTTTTCTTATTTTATGACTTGGTGCCAAACATAGTGCAAATGTCCACTTAGGGAGATATTGTAAAATATTTTATTAGCTTTTTAAAAGATGATAGGGAAATGATAAATAATATAGCCCCAAAAAACCCCTCGCGTACCTATCACTTAAGAAGTCCAACTAATTTTAGAAAATAAAACAAAAACGCAATCTTCACTTTCTCGGAAAGAAGATAGTTTGAGACTTGCCATTTAATGCTCACGCTCTCATGCGTCAATATATTCTTCTTTATTTGGTAGCAAATAGCCAAAATTGATGCGTGTGCAATAGATTAGACTGTACGGGCTAGACTCCTTTGCCTTATGCATATTGCAAAAAAAAAACTTAAAATAAAGTAAGTTTATACTCTTGGCGGGAAAGTGAAGTCACATGTCTGCGGTTTTATTTTCTAAAATTTGTGTTCGAGTATGAGTGTTGGCAAATGAAACAATCAGTGCAACGTCACTTTTCAAATTGTCTCAAGAAGTCCGCCCGAGGACTTGGTAAAGCCCCACATCTTTACTGAGATACTCGAGAGGTTGGGGGTATATCTCATTTCTATTATCATTCATCATCATCATACAGGAAAGAAATATTGTTTATTTATGTATTACTTGTAAAAAAAATTACTTTGACACTGGCTAAATGTGGTTATCGCATGAAGCCATCAAGTAATAAAAAAAAGTAAGTTACTTCTTGGCGGGAAGTAAAGTAGGTAACGTAACGGCACCAATGATGGTCAGCTTAAGGACATGGTTGTCTTTGTTTGGTCTTATCTTACAAGGTTTTGAATCCATAGGTGATCATATTTAAATATAAAATGAAAAACCATTAGAGAATTGTTTCATATACTTTTAATTTGTATTCTTTGAACACTTTTAATATAAAAAAATAAAAACTTAAAAACTTAAAATACACCAATGATGGTCAATCAAAATCCATTAATGGGCACCCAGTAATGGTCATGTTGTGAATACAAACATGAGTTATAAAGAAAAGTACTTACAGTATAAAATGTGCGACATTTGGTAAGAATTATGTAGATATTCATGGAATTTACCCCAGTCTGTGACCCAGCAGTGGGGATGTCACAAAAGGCTGATGATAATGATGGATTTTGTAATCGTAATTGCCCTACGACGCAAGTCTTGGGATCGGTTATTTTTTCTAGGTAACCGCTAACTTTACTTGCTATCACAAGCTTTTACTATAAATTTAATTGAATTGAGCAAAGGCAAATCTTAATCTAAGTTTCTTTGTTTAAAATTATGAGATCATTAGTTACAAACAGGTAATTGGCACGAAATTACATTAATCAGTCTTATTCTTAACAAAACTTATTATCAAGATAAAGAAAACGTAACATGTAATAGAATTAAACATAACAAACAATTTTAAATTGAAGAAAACATAATTCAGTCATTTTGTTAACCTTAATTAAATAACGACTTAGTTTTAAATGTGTTATATATAAATATGAGGTAAATATTTCTCCATTTCTGCAATCTTATAAAAGCCTCGTTTGTTGCATTGTATTGGAATGTTTATCGTTTCCACTATATCCTCCACCTTGTACCAGATTTTATCAAGCCTTTCGGGCCATCTGAAAGTATTCCCAGTTGATAAAACCATGGTACTTATTTCGAAAAGTTGTCCGTCGGTATCCTCCACTTTTCCTGCAAAATATTCTCCTTCGTACTTTACTATTACAAAATTACCTTTTAATATATGTATTTTAGCTAGTCTAGCGTTTCCGTTCATAATTTTACTTAAGGGTAAATTATCATATTCCGATTCAGAAGTAACGTCAAGTGATGGCTTACGCTGGCGTTTTCGTTTTATTCCTTGAGGTTTTTGAACTATGTTTGTATATATATTCTCATCACTAAGCTCTTCTTCATTCCAATCGCTTTCACCGCTTTCTGCATAGTTTATTTCTAAATCAGTTTCGTCTGACGATGAACGCATATCAGTCTTTTTATTCCTTATTTCATTTTTACTCCTTATGTTTGAACTAACTTTAGTGGGCTTTCTTTTTTTCTTTGCTAACTTTTCTTTCAAAACTTTCTTTTCAAGTCTTTCTTTAGCACGTTTTTCCTTTTCCGTCAGTAGTCGTCTTTTCTCTTCTTCTTTCTTTTCGTGATAAGTTATCCACGCTTTGCTTGTAACAGCAGAAGGTATTTTTTCTTTGAGACGTCTCTTTCGCTTATTGTTATTATTATCTTCAGGCCAAAATAAATTTCTCTTAAAAGGTGAAGGTATATTGTTAATTCCTAAAGCACTATTTAATTTTAAAGAAGGATTGGCAACAGTAGTCAAAGTTTTATTGGGTGTTCTGTAATGAATTACTGGATTCAATCCTGAGCCACTAGGTCCATAAATAGAAGGAAACAATGTCGTGTTATCTAAAACCATCGAAGAAGAAAGCTCGGAAGTTACAGGCGTAAGTAACAAAGTATCAATTGAATTGGCAGGAGTTGAAGTAGGCATAGTATTATTTAGGCTATCAGTGAGTTGAGGCTGTATCAATAGGTTTGGCTGAAATGTAAGTATGGGTGTAGACTGATCAAAATTTGTTTCATTCGGTATATCGACTAACTTACTTGCTGATGGCTCAAAAGAAGGTGACGTAAAGGCAGTCGCATTATTAAAAGATAAAGTAGACATAGTTTCATTTACTTTATCAGTGAGTTGAGACAGTATTAATATATTTGGCTTTGCTGCAACTATGGGTCCAGAATGATTTAAGTTTGTTTCATTCGGTGTAATATCGTAAAAACTATTTATTACTGAAGAAGGATTGGCAGAATGAGCAAAAGTTTTAATAGGTGTACTGTATTCAACTATTGGATTTATCCCAGAGCTACTCGAACAGTTAATCGATGGAAGCAAAGTCATGTTATCAGAAACTATACAAGAAGGAAGCTCAGAAGCTACAGACACAAGCGACACGGTATCAATTGAATTGACAGCAGTTGAAGTAGGCATAGTTTCATTTAGGTCTTCAGTGAATTGAGGCAGCATTAATATGTTTGGCTCAACTGTAACTGTGGGAATAGACTGTTCTAAAGTTATTTCATTTGATGTAGTATCGACTAACTCACTAACATATGACTCAAAGGAAGCTGACGTACAGGCATTCGAGTTATGTTTATCAGAATCAATTGCCGGAAATATTGCATGAGATATTGGACTAAATGAACCCGGTTCATGGCTATCTGGTTTTGTATTATATGCTAATGTTACAGGAGACTTAAATATTGTTTCATTGAGGATAATTGGCTTATCAGTAATTGTGGATACATTCAAGGCAGCATTTGTTTCTAACGGTATTGTATCATCTGGTTTATTAACTCTTCTAGAGTTACGAATAGCAAACGGTAACGGCGTATAGTCATGAATATCAGCAACCGTTGTCACAAGTTCCACATGAGATTGAAAATTAGATGGAGACGGTAAATCATGGTTTGTGGCGTGTTCTGCAGAAAGCGAAACATCATTTAATCCATGTCCTTTAAATGCAACTCCGCATGATTTAGCAACGGATAAGGACTGCTGCGCGGTGAAATTCGGTTTGGAAGTTGACGATTTAAATGAAATGTCCCTACGGTTAGTTTCAGGCCATGCAAAATCAACATCAACGCTAGACAAGTTGGGTATAGTACTACCTGTAGTCTGCATTGTATGCCTGTTTCTAGCCCAAATCAAATACAAAGATAAGTCTTCATTTGGCAATTCATTTTCTAAATCACGTCTCTTTGAGTAATATAATCTGTTGAACAGCGTGAGCTTTTCTACTGTAAAAACTTTAATAATTTCGGAGTCTAAATAACTTATAAAATCTTTTTGTTTTGTGTTGTCTTTTTCAACTTCTCTCTCTCTGCTTTTTACTTTGCTAATGTCTATATATTCAATCCCAAATGGATAGAGACCACCACCTCTAAAACCATTTTTTATGCAGTCCTCTGTGATGGTAGATAATGCACTATTAAGAACGGGAGCAAAGTTTTCTTTTTTCAAATTTTGGCCTAAGTGGTCAATTTTCCATAGCATTACAGCCTTTTTCCATGATGATTTAAGGGGTCTGAATACAGCTAAATCCATAGGTTGCAATATGTGCGTTGAATTCGGAAATAAGGCAACTATTTCTATTCCGTTTTCAGAGCAAAATCTAGAAAGATGCAAAGTAAGATGAGATTTATGGCCATCTAAAAAGAATAAGATAGGTTTTTTTATATTTTCCTTTTCAAGCCAAGGATTAAACACATTTGTCATATATTCGTAAAAGGTGCTACCACACATCCAACCTGTTTCAGATTTCCCTATTGCCCAATCTTCAGGCACGCTAGCAGCAACATGTGCCGGGATCCGTTCATAAGAAAACACGATCATTGGTGGAGCCAGTTTTCCGGCGGCATTGGCTGTCATCAATACAGTTAAATTATCCTTCTCATCACCACTTGAACTATAAACATGTTTATCACCCCGTTTTGCTAGAACACGGCCTGGTTTAGGAGACAGGAAAAAGGCGCTTTCATCAGTATTAAAGATTCTAGTAGGATCTTTTAATACCTCCTTCAAACTTTGACTTTCTAAATATTGGTCTACCTCAACAAACCAGTTATGTAAATCTATTTCAGTAACATTGTCTCTTGCGGTTGTTAGATTTTGAGATGTTCTTTCTACTATATTTGGGTGCCTTTTTAGGAAGGAATGGAACCATTTCTTACCTGGCCTGTTATTGGTGAAAGGGTTGGACTTATTTCCATCCATAATGATTCTTTGGACGCTGTCCAAAAGCTGATCCCTAGTTACAGGAAAATGCTTGTCACTAATAGCAATTAGCCAGCTTTCTAATATATCTTCTTCGGCCTTGGATAGAACGGTGCTAGGTCCCATAGGGCATTCCATTGGACTTTTTCCAGTAATTTTATTGTGGAGAGTCATACGGGGAACACCATACTGCTTTGCAGATGCAGATACTTTTTCTCCTCTTTGTACTGCTGATATAGCCTTCAGCATTTGGTCGCTCGAATATCTCTTTTTAGGTGCCATCTAAAAAAGTAATGAAAACAGTAACAAGGAGATTTGAAGAATGGCTAAAGTCATAAGTTTAACTCGAAGAATAAGTACTCTTTGAAACATGCTTTAATGACAGAAATTTTGCCCCCGCTGAGAATCAAACCCGGGACCCCTGGATCTGAGACAAGCAGTCATACCACTAGACAGACCACAGGCGGTTAAAAATCATCATCATTGTCGATAACAGTTTTGAGAAAGTTTCATTAAAAAACTCGAACAATATATTAAGATAAGTGTTAAAACCAGTAATGGTCATCCAATAATGGGCGTTAGGACAACGTTTAAATATTAAAGCCAGTGATGGTCATCCAATAACGGTCATTCGGCCTATGTTTGAATATTAAAGCCAGTGATGGTCATCCAGTCATGGGCATTTTGACCATTATCGGATAATAGACGTTTGTCTGAACCAGTCATGGGCACCAGCTCCAAGATCAACCCTGAATAATTTCACATAACCTAATACTCAAAACGCATTCTATATTTCATTAGGAAACATGGAAATAATCGCAATTTCACATACATGCCACCAAAGCAAAATTGTAAGCCAAATTAATCACTTACCTCCTTAGTGATTTCCTTAATAAAAACAGATTTTTTAAGTTTCTTCACTTGCGACGTTACGTTTTAGTTCGCCATTTTTTTTCATAATGGCCGACACAGATCATTTCTTGTCAAATGACAGCTGACAGTCTAAGCTCTATGATTAAATGTTGCCAGTATTGAAAAACGGAGATATACCTCGGATAACAATAATTTAAATTAAAACTGACCATGACCGGTGCCATGACCAACATTGGCGCCACTACGTTAGGTAGGTTTTACGTACCTACTTAAATTTTAAATGCTCTCCTTTTGCTTCAGTTTTTACTGTTGAAGCCATTGCCATTTTTTAGAAGCTCTTAAGTTTGTCCAGTCTCATATTATTTTCTCAGACCAAAAGCTGCCTCCAAGCAATCGATGCAAAATTAAGTTTGATTATTTAAAAATTTAAGACTATCCTATTTGAATGTCATCGTCTAGGTTTACGTATAGCCCTTGTATGGATTCCAGGCCATGTAGGCAACGAAACTGCAGACACCTGTGCTAAGTAAGCCACTACTAACGGATCTGCTTCCCATTCTGGCGTAAGTATACACAAACAAATGTCTCGTTGTTGGCTGGAAGGACCTCTTCTCGAATTGGACTGACTATTGGGAAAAACGTTGAGTTGTTAAGGTTTTATAACTTTACCATGGTTTTACAAATTGTGCGGTGCCGATAAGAGATTATCTCCATTGTATGCAGACTTAGACTGGGCCACGTCTGCACTCCTGTATTTGCTAAGATTAGGGTGAGAGTTCCCTGTGCGAATGCGGGCTTAACAAAACATATATATTTTTTAATTGCCCTAAAAATAACTCCCCTTATACATCCTTCTTCAGTGCATACCGCGGCCTAATAATTTTAAATCCACAATATTGTATGTAAATACTGATTTTGTGAATGTCTTGTGTTCGTACATTATATCAAATAATATTAAATTAGAATTTTTTATCTGCTTCGCTAACTCGCTCAGTTAGTTAGTTATTCAGGTATCTCAACAGAATCAATCAGTAGCTAGCTGTCGGTCTCAGTTTTAGACAGTTTCTATCTTGTACAAGCACAGAGTCTAATTTACCGTTAAATGTTTATGAAAGTTCACGAGTGTTGCCAAATGAAACAATAGTGTAATGCCACTTTTCAAACTACTTAAGTCCGCCTGAGTAGCGGAGTCCATCTCGCTTTAAATTCCACCGCCCGCCATCGCCACCCAGTAACACCATTAAAAAAAGTCCCACGCCCACGGGCAAAAGGCACAAAGTAAGGAGAGCCCAGAAGGAAAGCTAAATACGTACCGCGTTTATGCAACGCACTGACCCTCTCAAACCAGCGCGAACGCAGCTGTTGCAAGATTCAGTGTCCGTCAAACGACCTTTCTCGAATGAGTTTGTATAAGACTTACGCTTACCTTCTGCAGTCTCTTCATTTTTTGCAAGAGGTTTGGTGGAAATATTTATTATTTAACATCTAAAATTAAAACAATAAACAATTTCACACAGAGATAAAATAATGGAACAAGCGCGAGTAGATCCGTTAAAGTTGTTTTATCAACTCGCACTGTTCGGTGCGTACCTACCTACCACTGATTTACTTTAATTTATTTATTTTTAAATTGTTTTTGCCGTTTCTAAATGATTGTGTTGTCTATCTGTTTTTGTTTCTAATTTGCTTAAGCGACATTAATTAAATATATAGTTTTACAAAGTAGGGATCTGTGATTGGCAGTAGGTCAAGTATACAATGTAATAACTTAGTTTATATAGTGCTGTAGATTCAATGTTCATAAATAGATTTAAAAAAAAAATTTAATGTGTAGGTATTGTTCATGTCAACTTTCTAAAGTATGTGTACCCAACGTTGGCACTGACTCTGCTACTGCATTCCTTCAATCCGCTTTAATGGTTATCTTTGTTACAGGAACGAGACGCGGCGGCGGCGTCAAGTAGCGTTGTCTTTTGCGACCCTTTTATAAAACCTATTATTCTATAATAACTCGACAGACGTTGTTATCACTTTTGAGATGTAAATTTACCAAGTTCGTTAGGTATATGGAAATATTTATAGCGTCGTTTATATCTCTCCTATTATAATAGCCACCGTTGACCTTTGCATTTTTTGATGTTTATTGAATTGTTCCGAGGTATATTGCGGTTTTTGTGATAGTCGCGTATCGTAAGTGTGATAGTGCGCCAGTGTGCACGCCGCGCCGTCGAACGTGCCTAGAGTGCGCGACCACCGATCATGTAACTACTCGTTTCTAGTTCTTCGATGTATAAAGTCTGTACCGTGTCATCGTCTCGTAAGATAAGTTAAAATGCAATAAATTAGTCACTATATTGAAATGATTTTTGTAATTAAAGTTCGAAGGTACCGAACTCTTCTCGAAATATTGTCAGTCGTTGAGCACGACAGGAAGGGCTAAACACGACGCTGAACATTTTCGAACAAACATATCGAGGAATCGGGACCCTTCATTTTAATTCGGCATCGCCGAGCACCGACGACGCGAGCGGCCGAACGGCGCGAACGTCGTCGCTAACTATAAATTAACACTATAATCGTACGACGGTTCCAAAATGTCCAGCGATCGAGGGTGGCCGAGCCCCGGCCGCCGACGCGCGCAAACGATCACGATGCATTTACTAATTTACGTGTTACCTATATTTGGATGTCTTCACTCGTACTCTTTCGTCGTAACGCTACCGTAAGTGATGTGATAGCCCGCTTCCGCACCGCGCCGCGACGGCGTTCACCAAACTATCGGTTTAGAAAAGTCTGAACCGTGAAGAAAAATAAAAATTTTGCTTTTCACTCCCGCCTTTCACTCCCCCACCCCGAACTAAAAGACGTTTCGTAAATAAAAAACAATTTTATTAAATAGGAGGTCGCCGGCCGTGCGCTCACTTGAACACCTTGCCCTGGTTGAACTTGCGGCCTCGCTTGTCCACGCCGCTCCACGAGAAGTAGTCCCGCACCAGTTGCTTGGTGGCGGGGTCGGCGGGGTCCAGCTTGGTCCAGTCGTAGGACTCGTAGTCCACCTGCCAGTCGGCGGCCAGCGGGAAGGCCAGCGCCTGGCCGCGCCACACCCACACGCCGGAGATGCTGGAGTCGTTGTCGGCGCCGAACAGGCACACCGACGCGAACGCCTGCTTGCGCATCTTGTCCAGCCGCTGGAACATTCCTGCGAGAGACCGAATCGCTTTACCGACGGGCACGGACTGTGATCGGTCGAACGTTTACAAAAATAAATTTGATTTGTATTTATTGTGCCCTTTTCGACCCGCCCGTAGGATTTTCGTATTGAGCTTTAGTCTCGTTTTGTGTTAATTTGTTTACCTTTACAGTGCCCACTGTTATAAACTAGCCTAGGGAGAAAAAACAAAATTTGCATCTTTAACTTGCATAAATTGAGTTTAATTAATATATTATTTTTAATTGTTATCTATCACTAGGTCTCCGTTTTTATCTTCAGCTTTAAAACATTCGATAGTTAGATCTTTTCGGTTTAAAAAATATATTGTACTTTAAAGTTAGTATGGGATACTGAAATGTATTGTCTTTTGTTAAAAAAACAACGAATTTCATACACTATTCCAACCGGATATTTCTATAAACACTAGTGACCCGCTCGCGACTTCGTCCGATTCAGTGAACACCCATAGAACCCGATGGTTTAAAAATAATTATTCTTATATTGCAGTGCCACCTACCGGGTGCAATTTATTGTGAATCGAAACTATCAGAGACCCACTCAAACACAAAGAATTTTATCAAAAACGGTCTAACCGATCAGGAGTTCAGTGACACACACACTTATACATACATTTAAAGATTAGGTTGTAGGAATGACGAGTACCTGTGATGAGGTTACAGCTCATGAAAACCTTGGCGAGTTCCTCGGGGTACTTGTACTCGCAGTACCAGATGGAGTAGTTCTCGGGGTCGAACTTCTCCCAGAAATAGGGGATGGACTTCGCTTCGTCTTCATTGGAGTAGCACCGCTTGAAGTCATCCATGTTGAATGTTCTATAAACAAAATTACAATAAGTTACAATCCCAATAAATAAATGCGGAAAAATTGTTTTTTTTTACATGCTAGAACATAATTCTCGCGATGATACACCGCGCAATATCGTCAAAGAACTAGTGTTTTTTTAGTATCAGTGTACAGAGTACACTTGACTTTGTCGACGACATAAAACATAGCAGTTTGCTCTAGCCGAGTTCCCGGGTTCGATTCCCAGCGGGGGAGCATATTTAGGTACTCTGTTTGGTTGGTGGTAGGGCTTGTCTGTCCGCCCGGCTACCTACCACCATCTTATCCAAATATGTCGCCATAGCATCAATGTTTATATGCATTGTTGTGTTCCAGCAGCTAGAGATAAGAATAGCCAGTGCTGAGGTACTGGATATTCTTATATCTAGCTACTACTACTACTGAGGTAGTTAAGGATTCCGAGTGAAGTGCGCTTTCACCATTGGCCTATCATCACTTAACATCAGGCGAGATCAAGGCACTGTGCTTACTCATAAGAAATTTAAAAAGAAGCTAATTTTTATATAACTGAAAAAGGGTAGATTAACGACCTATTCTGTTATTGATAACAGACAGACAGAAAGACAGACAATCATTTTATTTACCACTATAACACACAACAATATTACACATTTTAATAAAATGTAAAATAAAACATAACTAATGAACTATACAAACGAGCACAACAATAATAATAAAAACACAAACCGTTGTGCGCTACAGCAGCAAATAGGACTCGACTCAGCATTATAACTCTCTGCCAAACAGCAGTTAGGCGCTATTATTCTGCCGAGACCTTTCCACAGTCGCAAAATTCTCCGACAATCAAGTCCACTATGCAATAGTCGTTATCCGCTTTCAATTAATAAATACTTGTGATTTTTAATATGCACTAAATAGATTACCCATATAATAGAAAATACTTAAATTAAAAAAATAAATTATACTTTTAGGAAATTGAAGAAGGAATAACTAATGTTTTTGTACCAGACAATCTAATTTAAATATAGATAAAAATATTGCTAAAAAAAAATTAATAAAAATAGCTTTGTTGCCTAATGTCACTGTATACATTGTTGTGTCAAGATATCACAAACAATAGAAAGCTACATTTTATATTTTCAGTAATAAATAACATAAATAAACGTAATAAAAAGAAACAATTTAAATTTATACAAATAAATAATATACCGGGTCAGGT
>CAUJAO010000345.1:0-15122 GCA_963082485.1 Eudonia mercurella
ATGGTTTCCGCACTTAGTCCTTTAGGTGGACCATTGTGCGTGAAATTAAAATGATTTTTTATAAATAAAAAAAAATAAATATAATAAAATAAATATAATAAAAAAAAAAAAAAAAAATTAAAATGATTTTTTCAATGTTTGTGTGCATTTCATTTATAATAATATCGTACGTATATATTGTTCACGATACGGCATGCGTTGTTAAAAATTTGTCATTTCGCGAATTTGTCCTTTTGCGAATTAGTCTTTTTGTGAATTTGTCCTTTTACGAATATGCTATTTCGCGAATTTGTCCTTTTACGAATATGCCATTATGCGAATTTGTCCAATTACGACTCGGTTGCCATTTTGCGAATTTGGCATTATGCGACTGAACGGTTTCGACAGACTAGGGGATAATTAAATTAATATAAAAGGAGGGTCGCCAATTGTTAGTTCAATTTACATACAATTTTGTTTTACGAAAACGATTTATACAATACGATTTCGATAAAGTTTTTGCTACCTACTGGTCAAACATACAATTTTTTTACATCGGTATGTCTTTCCTGTCTAGTCCTACGAGTATTGACGAAGAACGCGTTTCGGCGTGTTCTTATCTGGCGTTAAGAACTGACATAAATGGTGGTAATGGTACATAAGCGCCCGGCTACATAACCATTGTGCGAGCTATGGACGTCTTACACTTCTCATGTAACTATAAGGATGACACTCTACTGAAGCCGAGCTGACCCGAGCCGAGCCGTGAGGAAATTAATGAATGTAGTCCCTTTAGTTTAACGGCTCTCCTCAGCTCTTTTTTATATATTTTACGGGTAAGCACAGTGCCTTGATCTCACCTGATGTTAAGTGATGATAAGGCCATTTGGTGGGAGCGCACTTCACACGGGAACCTCAACTAGAGAGGCACTGGCTATCTTATCTCTAGCTGTCGGAACACAACAATGCCACAAACATTGATGTTATGGCGACATACTTAGATAAGATGGTGGTAGCTAACCAGGCGGACATACAAGCCCTACTACCAACCAAACCGAGTACACAAACATGTACCCCCCGCTGGGAATCGAATCTAGGTCTAAACCGGTTGTCTAAGCCACTAGTTCAGAGGCGACTCTTCTCCACTATTGGTTTATTTCCACACAGATCGGCTCCGTTCAGCTCAGCTCAGCTCAGCTCAGCGTGCAGCTTCATTCTATGAAGCGTCACCACGGTCGGCAGCGAGTGAAAATGGAAATAACATCGACGGCGGTAGCTTGGCGAGCTACCACCGTCTTATCTAAATATGTCGCCATAACATAAACGTGTGTAGCATCGTCGTGTTCCGGCAGCTAGAGATAAGATAGCCTGCCTCACTAGACGAGGAAACCGGGTGAAGTGCATTTCCACCATCGGCCTTATCATCACTTTACATCGGGTGAGACGAAGGCACTGTACTTACCCATAAAATTAAAAAAAATGTAACATGTGTTTACCTCGCCGCAGATCTTGAAGGTGCAGGACATCTCCTCGAGCTCGATGTTGGTGACGCCCGCCACCTTGCGCGCCTGCTGGATGTTGGCGCCGTGCGTGCCGATGGCCAGCCCCATCAGGTCCTCGCGCACCGAGAACTCGTCCGTGTAGCTGCAACGCGAGTGCCAACAAACATCACATACGTAGTCACGCCGGTCCCGATCCGATCCGAACCCCTCGGAGAATGAATGAAATAAAGAACTTTGAACTTTGAACTTTGAATCTAGTAGGACACGGGGATAAGCGCTCGTGCGTGATGCCGTTCCCACAAGAAAACCTCTGACGGTGATTCGTTTAAAACGGCTCGAGGAACCCTTTAAGTTTCTCGCCGCCTCCGAAAACCCAGTGACGCTCGGCAAACTCTCTCAAAAAAAACGGCACGCCAATCTCCCATAGGAGTAGGCAAGAGATCACTTCTTGCTATTTGCTACGATTCTTCCATCTGTATACTCTCATTAATTTTCTCATACGTATTCGCCGGTTTAATAATAATAATGATAATAAAACATTTAATTCAGATTATAGAATCCATACAGATGTTAGTAGATTTCTTAATACTATGTTAATAAGGATACATATATATTTGACATAAATTAAAATTGAAACAAATTAATCATAATAAAATTGAACAAAAAATAACATTAATAAAATTGAATCGAAATTGAATTTAAATTAATTAAAGCGAAACAAAAACAAAAACAACCATTTGGCTGGCAGAGGGGGGAGGACACTTGACTCTAACAAAATCTTGCACTTAAAAGCTTAATAGTTCACAAACGGAAGCCTCAATCAAAATACTGTTTCCACAAACCCTATTGAAATTACTATCCAACGACACCCCACACTATGGGGTAGACAAGAAAAAAAAATTACATCCCCACTTCACATATAGGGGAGGTAACCAAAAGGTACGCAAACCTTGTACTGAGAAGAACCAACGAGAAAGTCAGTAAGGGCATTTCTTTTCCCCCATTACAGCATCAAAATATTGGAAAATGCCATATAACACAGAAAGGCATTTTCTATTACAAATTGTTTGTTATGCTTTTTGATAAAAAGTGAATAAGTCTTACCCTCCCTGATTGTGAATTTTGGTTGACTCTAATTGCCTTGCTGCTTCTTCAGTCTTTTTTAGCAATAATAGCTTCTGGGCAAGATTTCTGAAAACAATTAAATTATTATATTAAAGATAAAACTTTTTAAAGGAACATGTTTTCTATAACGCGAACATTGCACACTCGCTGCAGCTGGTTAACATAACAGAGGTATTTTCGTGTGCACAGCTGCCTTTATACACCTTTTGTTATAACATCAATCTTTGTAGCATTATTGTTTCGGCAGCTAGAGTTAAGATAGCCAGTGTCTCTATCGTTGAGGACTCCGGGTGAAGTGCACTTCTACCATCGGCTTTATCATCGTAAAGTTTATGTGCTTTCTTATATATTCTTTTACTATTTTTTAATTCTTCATTGCCATTGCCACGAGCCCTTCAGCCCAAATTCTAACTCCATATTTTTTTATTGTTTAGTTAAAAAACTCTTTTTACTGAAATTATGAGGTAGTTAAAAAAAATGCCGAAATTCAACCATTGGGCAACCATAGTGTTTATTACGTGGATCCCTTAGTACCGTACCTGAAGTGCATCTCCTGCAGCATGTCGGCGCGCTTGCGCGAGCTGCTGCAGCGCGAGATTACGGCGAGCACGGTGCGCTCGGGCACGTACCACACAAGCGCGGCGCCGATCGCCTTCTGGAACTCTTTGTGCGCGTTCTCCACCTTCGCGCTGTGCATCGACAGCACACTGCAACGTCACAATCGTTAGTCCGGGGGCCGATTCAGCCTTAATCCTTAGCAGTGATCATGTAGAGACAACATTAAATTGGACCTTATTCACTCTTGATAAGATCGACCTGCTCGGTCTGGCTTAGGGTTAATGTTGCACGAGTAAAATGTGGACACAAACCTGCCTTGTCAAAATCGTAATCAATATACTCAGTTAGTTAACCAGATGACTTGTTGTGGTAGTTGTGCGAGTTGCTGGGCGACAACATAATTGTTCCATACTGTGACGCTTCGACCCCAAACTTATGCAGACTATTGAATGAAACAACTTTTACGGATCTACTTGCGTTCACAATTAGTTAGTAGCTTGTATACCCTCAATTAAATTTAATTAGGTGCATTCCGTTTTATGCAGAAAGAGCTTACATTATCTTTTGGTCTGGCAGTATGGTGTTGGGGCTGGGATTTAATATTTTGTATGATGGGATCCCATGCTGGTGGTAGATTCCAACCATCTTCTCTATTGAAATTAGAATGTTTTTTAATTTCAATAGCCTTGGGTATCATCCTAGGGATGAATCATTGTTCTCTAGCGAGTATTTGTGGTTTATTAAATCTGATGTAATGGTTGGGCCGTTCTAGGGCATGTTCGCATACTGCAGACTTATTTCGCGCCTATGCAGACTACTGAATGTAAAGGTAGCTTTTAAACAGATGTTTGTCATAGTTTTCATGAGTGTAAAATTAATATGTTTGATATAATGAAAATTAAAATAGACATATAATTGAGTTTGTTACAGGCAGGTTACTTAATACTCGCTTTTGTAATGACTTATTAACACACAGTTGCATAATCTTGAATGTTAAACTATCATCAATTTTATTTCACACTGAAGATGCAGACAGAATTGCGGCGTTTCATTTAGCATGAAACCCAGCAAACCCTTATTCATGCAGTAAAACATCATTTACTAACCATGCGTAGTAACCAAAGTGCGCTAATTTAGAAAACCATTTTATTTTTAAATAGTAGTGCACTAAATATTTTAATAAACAGAGGATTATCACATAGATGAGATAGAGATGACGAGACACCCAAATTCACTACTTTAATTTATTATCTATGTTAACAAAGATTTTACATAGCAGGACACAATCAGATAACCAATGGTGTAGATAACTTGAAATGATAATATTTATCACAACAAAAATGTAGCATCTAGAGAGAACTACTTGATCGATATTGTATTATTGTTTCACTAGCCACAATGAAAATATTCTTACTTGTGATTTTAGTTCATTTAACCTGTGGAAACATATACATCACCACAAGATACCATGAAACAATCGGAATTCCTGAGGCAGCACAATTAAAGCAAATAGAGAGTTCTTCCTACAGTGGCAGGATAATAAATGGATACCATGTATCACTGGGTAAATTTCCGTATTTCGGCGGATTGCTCATCGCCTTATCGTCAGGGATGACTTCAGTTTGTGGCTCCACACTAATATCAGACATGAAGGCTATCACGGCAGCTCACTGCTGGACCGACGGCTTCAATCGAGCACGCCTCTTTGAATTAGTATTGGGATCTGTGACGCTATTCAATGGCGGTACGAGAATCATCACCAACCAAGTAACAGTGCATGAAGACTACAACGCTAGCACAGTGCGAAACGACATCGCCATAATCACTATCCCAAAAGTAATTTTAAACACAAACATACAGCCTATAAAACTGCCCAATACCGATTCCACATTCGAAAGAGTTGAAGCTCAAATAGTAGGTTTTGGAAGAACACAACATGAAAACATTAATATTAATCAACAGTTAAGCAGCGCTTATGTATTGGTAGACACAGGCAATCAGTGTGCAGCAATGTATGGCTATTTCTATACTACTTCAATGGTTTGCACAGAAGGCAGATACAGTGGCCCCTGTGGAGGGGATTCTGGAGGTCCGCTTTTGTATAAAAATGAAGTGTCTGAATCTGTACTCATTGGAGTGATCTCTTATGGCTCTGGATATGGCTGTGATGTTGGGCATCCCTCAGTATATACGAGAATTAATAACTACATTGATTGGATAGCAGCTAGACTATAAGCAAATAGGGTTTTCTTTATATTTAAGTGTTTTAAATATTGTTACGACTTTTATCTTTCTTATTTAATTACTTTAACTAGAACTAGAACTAACTATCACTTGAATTGTTTTATTGTTTCATTGATTCTAACCCTGTAATATCCAGTGCACTACAATAATTATAAACATAGATACATACTATAATATTATTTTGTGTTAGTTAAGTAAAGTAAATCCTTTGTAAAGAAATAATATATTAGATTTTTATATATTTTAGTGCATTTATGTGTCCATCAGTTTTTTGATAAAGATAAGCATAACAAATACTATCCTATAATAGCTAGTATTTATCAAAATTTAGGAATGGTCAACATTTTGGTCAGCACCAGAGATTAGTCTCTGCATGTGCTATTGCTCATCTGGAAAGGCCAGCAGTGGAACATTTAACATTAATGTTGATAAAGTTGTAGGATATTTTGATTTTATTATGTTCTAAAAGAACAAGGATTTTATTTCGAATATCACACTATTACGTCAACACTGTCTAAAATTGAAACACTTAATATGCAATTTAACTAGATTATGCCACATGAGTACTGTATAAGCAATTATGGTATATTTAACTGGTCAATGTTACTTCTTAACTATGGTATATTTTATTATACACAGCAGTTGCGGCATATATGTAAATTTTATGATATATTAATTGTATGTGCAGCTGAATTTACTATCCATAAAGTTCAAAATGTTTAACACACTTAAATACAATATGATTTGCATAAAAATAGGTGTTAAATAGCCAAGGATAGTATAAATCATTAATATGTAACCGAACCTATTTCAAAATAATGTTTTGCAATATTTGGAAGTCAGAAAAGGTGAAGTCGAAAAGGACTGATTGAGACTAAAATCATAAAAATAACTCGTGTTTATTTTATATTAACATGCTTGTATTTTTTATGCACAATAAAGTATTCTATTTTATCATTATATTCTAAAAATCACAACCCATTAAAAACAATATTGCCAATATCTACCTACCTACTTACTCAGTAAGTCAAATACAATATCAATCATACTTTACAAAATCAATAACCACAATGTATGATTTTCTTTACTTGTTAACTTCTCAAGTAACTATGAAATTTTCTACTTTGTTTGCGTACTGCTAAAAAAATATTCCCTTAAGCTAAAGAAGGGTTTGCTGCAGTTTCTTTATGTTAGTTTTAGTAATTACAAAGCATCTGATTAACCTGTGACCAACCACAACATCAATTAATGCGGTATTTACTTACATATAATATAATTGATGTTGTGGCCAAAATAGGTGTGCAGGAAATAACGCATCACTTGATGTCACGGTCAGTCAGAGGTTAAAACTAAGTAAATGCTTATAATAAGCAAAAAATCACCTAAATGTTAATTTTAATTCAATAGTAGTAGAAGTATAATAGATAGTAATAATACAAATAGCAACAAAAATCATGTACATAATTAATAAATCTATACTTACTAGTCCTTGAGATCATCTGGTACAGATATTTCAAACTTATGAAAGGTGCTTTTGTCAATGGGTGTCTTAGGTGTCTTCACTCTGAGGCGATCCTTTGGCACAATTTCTGTATAACAGTTGTCCCATTCTAAATACTCTATTACAAGGAAGTCACCTCTTATCATCTGAAATAGTAAGCAGAAAACTAAAATGAATCTAAAGAAAACTTATATGAAGCTAAAACATTTCATAAATCAAGGTTATAAAAAGAAAAAGGATTACACAGACAATAACAAATATCTAAACTGAAATGTATTTCGTACAGGTTCTGAAGGTCAACTGTCCTTTTCACATACTATTTGTGTCAAAATGCTTTGAGCTTTATGCTAAAATACTAAATAACACCTGGTATAAGTAAGGGGTTGAAAATACAGGTTATATTTAAGACACAAGATAATAAAAATACTTAGGGTAGGTACAAAATATTTTATAAATGAACTAGAGCAGGGTAGTAAGAAGATTATACTTAATATATTTAAATTGTAATATTATCATAAAAAACCATCTTAAAATATAGTACTGTATGTACCTAACAGATTGTTTATTTATATTTTTTATGTGTATGTAATTTAATACCTTGATATTTGCTGTCCACCACCCACATGCTTCCTTTTCATTTGACCTCGCAAATACTTCAACCTCTTGGTTCTCCACAAACTCTGTGTGTTTGCCAGTGTCTTTGGGTGGTAAGAACACTTGCGAGAATGGAAACTTGGACTCCGGTTGCCAGCTGCAACGCAAATTATCATATAAGTAAATAAAGTAATAACTTTAAAACATAACACTGAAAACGGATTTTTAAAGTTAACTCACTCATTTTCAAAGGCTACGAGAACCTCGTTGTCGAGCACGTCGGTGACAATGGCCTAAAAATAAAAGAAATTTCAGAACATTTTCATGATCCAATAACTTGGTAATGCGCTAGAAATAAATAAGTAAACTAGGTCAGATGGGTAAAAATCAGTACGCAAAAAACCGACCAGTTCAAACTTTAATCCATTATCTTTTCGAAAAATATGAAAAAGCTGCAAATTTACAACACATGGAAAAATCACGCCCTGTCAGACGGACATGGCGTCCATTCCAGCCGCGATGATCTTCCCGGAAAAATATTTTTGTAAGTAAAGGATGAATGAAGAAATAGACGCCGGGAAATAATTCACAGTATAACGTATAAATGATTTTAGCATCCACTAAGCGTAGTTAAAGTGTACTTCACGATTTACAAACCTTATAATAAGCACCATTTTCACCGTACACCTCGACCGACAAATCCTCCATTTTGGTTTGAAAACGTATTTGGCGTTTTCGGTCGGAGACTCGGAGCGAGAACGAACTCTCGTATGAAATCGACTAGCCAATCATTTGCAAGAATTTGGGCATAGACAATAATAATTTACTTTATTTCAGAGTAGTGATTCATCGATTTGAATTCAGAACTCCTCGGTTGAATTATTATTGAAAATAATGATTGTGATTTTTATAAAAACAGAAAAACTTTATGTAAGCAGAATAGCCAGAATATTTTCTGTAGCTCGAACTCTACCTAAACATTTTACTTTTAACAAACTAAGTAGGTACGTTAACACTCATACAGATAACCACTGACAATTAGAAATACAACAATAACAGGGGAAATCCCGGCAATACTTGGAATTATTTTATCAAGGCATGCTCAAGAAGCACATCAAGATCAGTAGCAAAGCGAATTAAGTGCCGACAGGAAAAATATAAAATATCTTATTTAATTTCATTATTTTCATTTATATAATCACCATAAATTTATAACAATAACAACAATGTGGGTATAAGATGTCTGTGAAATATTAAACTAACTACATAATTACAATTTAAACTAACTAGGTACAATAATTAAAATTTTCAAAATATTCTTTCATGTTGTAAAAAGAATGATTCATAAGAATATTTTTGACCTCCCTTTCCCTTATAACTGTTATAAGGGACAGGGAGGTCAAAAAATAGTCACTTTGTTCGCGTAAGTCTCTCGGCCCTCGGCAACTATGTTTTAGACTTCTTGGCGGGAAAGTGAAGAGTCATGTCTGCGGTTTTGTTTTATTTTCTAAAATTTGTGTTATGTCGAATATTAATGTGAAATAATGGTGGATTATTAACCGTTAAGTGTTCGTGAGTGTGCATGAGTGTTGGCAAATGAAACAAAACAGTGTAACGTCACTTTTCAAATTCTCTCAAGAAGTCCGCCCGAGGACTTAGTAAAGCCCCACATCTTTGCTGAGATACTCGAGGGGTTGGGGGGTATATCATTTCTCACTTCTCATTTCTATTATCATTCATCATCATCATACGGAAAAGAAAAATTGTTTATATATGTATTACTTGTTACAAAAATTACTTGACACTGGCTGGCAAAAAAAAAAAACTATGTTTTATTGCGTCCAAAGACATTTAACTACTTACTATAGACAGGACATAGAGATCGACACAGTAATCCACAACTTATTACCAAGTGGTAGCAAGTCGCTTAGTTTGATGTGACAGACCTCTAATGCAGTCGAGTTTGAGCGCGAATAGATTTGACAAAATCTACAGAAAATATGCCAAATTGCGTATTGTGATATTGCAAATCCCGATGTGGTAAAACGGCTGAACGTGTTTACAGTTTATTTTCGTAAGTATTTTGTATATTTACCCAATAATCAGCCTATATAATAATTTCCAATAAAGTGTTCTAGAACATTTGCCTATGCTCTATACCGCCCTCTAGTGGTGAAAAGCAAAAGCACTACTTTTTTTTTTTTTTTTTTTTTAATAATGGCTTTGCACAAGCATTTAGCCATTGAAAAGTCTTACAATACTTAAACAATAATAATTTCTTTCATGTATGATGATGATGATGAATGAATAGAAATGAGAAGTGAGAAATGATATACCCCCCAACCCCTCGAGTATCTCAGTAAAGATGTGGGGCTTTATTAAGTCCTCGGGTGGACTTCTTGAGAGAATTTGAAAAGTGACGTTGCACTGTTTTGTTTCATTTGCAACACTCATGCACACTCACGAACACTTAACGGTTAATAATCCACCATTATTTCACATTAATATTCGACATAACACAAATTTTAGAAAATAAAACAAAACCGCAGACATGACTCTTCACTTTCCCGCCAAGAAGAAAAAAGCACTACTTTTAGGGAAGATGTCGACTTTGTAGATGATTTAGTGATGTTCAAGTGATGTCGTTTTATTTGTCGATTAATGTTATAGATAATATTTTTATCTCCCATACAACAAACGTGATTTTTTTGCTCGATTTTGGTCGATATTGATAATGGCAACAGGTAGACATTTGAAATGTTCACAGAATATTTAGTTATATATTAACCTTAAAAATAAATATTTAAATTAAAGTTAAACAAATATTTAAGGGGGGCTCCCATACAACAAACGTGATTGTTTTTGCTCGATATTGATAACGGCAACAGGTAGACGCTTGAAATATTCACAGAATATTGAGTTATATTATTCACATATATACAATATGTGGGAGTCATCATCATCAGCTAATTTTATGTCCCCACTGCTGGGGCACGAGCCTTCCCTATGGATGGATAGGGAGAACGGGCTATAAACCACCACGCAGGCCCAGTGCGGATTGGTGGTTATTAACGTCTGCATGCTAATGCAGCCGGGACCAACGGCTTTACGTGCCTTCCGAAGCACGGAGGAGCTCGAGCTTTTTCTAATTTTTTTCTCGGTCTTAATAACGATAACAAGTAGAAACTTAAAATATTTTTATAAATAATGGTACGGAACCTATCGTGCGCGAGTCCGACTCGCACTTGGCCGGTTTTACAATAGCACACGGTCGACTGGCGGCATTGATTACCAGTCGCGGTGAGTGGTTGTGGGTATCGTGGGTGGTCGTGGTTAACCAATCCACCACCATTTTCCTTTCTCTGCTGCCTGTCTAATGCACTAGTGAGCCCTTCAAGTGCAGCCTTTATTTGGTCTTTCCAGTGTGAGGGAAACCTGCCGCGTGCTCTTGGGTCATCAATTTTGCCATGAACCACAAGACGCTCAATAGAGGTCACTTTGCCGTGCCGTGACACGTGCACGTGCTCAAAGTCAAAATTTAAGCTTGAACGACGGATGCAGACGCTATTTAACACCCGAGCTCTTCAGTGACAGATTTGTGGCTTGGAATTCCGTCTACGAGATCTTGAGCTATCTTTTCCAACACCATATAGAAGCGCATATACTTATCATTTATTCCTACTCCCTCTTTGGGTCCATGTCTCAGTTGCGTAAAGAAAAATGGGTAATATATTTTGAGCCCTTACAAGTCGGATTTTCGTGGTCATTGTAATATTCCGGTTCCCCCATACTTTCTTTAAGTGGCGACTCTCCCCCCAGCTCGCCCCTCCCTACCCAGTTCCGAAGGCCTCGACAGGCTGTGGCACTCCGGCGTAGGTTCCCGTCCGACTCTTCACTCAGTGTAGATAGCGTCCAATGCGTCTGTGCCCATGTGTTCTGTGCTGTGCCCGGACAGCACCTGCACCAAGGAGAGGGTGTCTCGGATAAAGTCTAGTATATGGACCATCGAATTGGTTAACGGCAATATTTCTGGTTAAAGGCCTTAGCCTAAGGAGCCTTTGTGAAAAATTTCTGATTGCGATAATCAGTACTTTTTCAAAATTTCGATTTTTTTGGTAGTAAATTTGTAGTAAATATACGTCACAGAACACAATGTCATTTCATTACGTTTCGTTTCACTCGTTGTCTTTGTGGCGCTTACAGAAATACTAGCTGCAATACTCCTGTAGGTCACGTGATAAGGTTAGAAATTTAAGACAATCGCGAAGCGCACTTTCCCGCCAAGAAGTCCCAAATTCTATGTTTAAAATATATATTATTAAATGTTTTTTTTATGGCTTTGTACAAGCATTTAGCCAATGAAAAAGTAATGTTTCTTAAAAGTAATACATAAATAAACAAAATTTCTTTCCTGTATGATGATAATGAATGATAATAGAAATGAGAAGTGAGAAAATATGATATATCATATTTTATATACTGAGATACTCGAGGGGTTTAGGGGTATACCCCTAAACCCCTCGAGTATCTCAGTAAAGTTGTGGGGCTTTACTCAGTCCTCGGGCGAACTTCTTGAAAGAATTTGAAAAGTGACGTTGCACAGTTTTGTTTCATTTGCCAACACTCATGCACACTCACGAACACTTAACGGTTAATAAATTATTAACCGTTAAGTGTTCGTGAGTGTGCATGAGTGTTGGCAAATGAATTTAATAATGATATATATCATATCATAATAATAATAATCATAATAAATGAAGTTAATAAATTATTAACCGTTAAGTGTTCGTGAGTGTGCATGAGTGTTGGCAAATGAAACAAAACTGTGCAACGTCACTTTTCAAATTCTTTCAAGAAGTTCTAATAATCCACCATTATTTCACATTAATATTCGACATAACACAAATTTTAGAAAATAAAACAAAACCGCAGACATGACTCTTCACTTTCCGCCAAGATTTATTCAATGTTTTATTTTCTATTAGTTGATGGCTTCGTGCGATTAGCACATTTAACCAGTGTCAAAGTAATTTTATTTCTTACAAGTAATACATAAATAAACAATATTTCTTTCCTGTATGATGATGAATGATAATCTTCTTCTTAAAGTAAGATAAGTCTTTCAAAGTATACTCCTTTTGTCAGCAGTATTTCAAGAACAAATCTTGGCCATCACTCGCCGCTCAACAGAATTGTAAACAAGTACAACACACTGTTTAAAACCACTGATATAGATATTTTTTCGGATACACGTAAAGGTTTTAAGAACAAAATTATACCACAAACTTTATTTTAATTAATTTAGCATTAACTTACTTTTCATTGTGGTAAATGTTAAATTATTTTGTCTCTAAGGGATGTCTGTTACTTGAGATTAAACATTTAATAATTATGTTACTTGCATGTAGTGGTACCTATAAGTAAAGCATTACTCATTTTTTGTAAGATGCAATGTATGTTTAAGCATGTTTTTGTGTAATTGCTTTGTTGGTTACCCCAATAAATAAATAAATAAATAAATAAATAAAAAAATGAGAAGTGAGAAATGATATACCCCCAAACCCTTCGAGTATCTCAGTAAAGATGGGTGGGGCTTTACTAAATCCTCACGCGGACTTCTTGAGAGTATTTGAAAAGTGACGTTGCACTGATTTGTTTCATTTGCCAACACTCATGCATGCTCACGAACACTTAACGGTTAATAATCCACCATTATTTCACATTAATATTCGAGAAAATAAAACAAAACCGTAAACATGACTCCACTTTCCCGCCAAGAAGTCCTATACAATGTTTAAAATAGACAACACATATAAAAAAACACATAGAAGACTGAAAACTTCCAAAACTTCTAAGATTTCTGAAAGTTTCGGGAATTTTCATTTCTAGCTGGGTGTCTTGTTTGTTCTTGATTATGCTTTTGTGCCTAAAGTTGTAGCACGAAACTTATGCCTTACAAATAAACCGGCATACGGTCTGCCTGCTCAGTTCTGCAACTGGGTCGCTGGCATCCTGCATGAGTGCAGAATCCATGTTCTATCTGATGGATGCGCTTCGCGGCTCATGTCAGTGAACGCTGGGGTGAACCCTCAAGGCTCCGTTCTGTCCCCCACGCTGTTCCTTCTGCATATCAATGATATGCTTCCACTTGGAAATATTCATTGCTATGCAGATGATAGCACGGTGCATGGGGGATATAACGGTCATCCAGCGGCAGGGCGGGTCGAAACCGAAGTGAATCGAGTAAATCTTGTCATTAAGCTCAATCGAGTATTGGATCTCATATCTAAATGGGGCTCCAATAATCTTGTTGAGTTCATTGTCAAGAAAACACAGGTGAGTGCGTTCACGGCAAAAAAGTCACCATTCCTTTCCTTCCCCTTCCAACTCTTCAGGGTACATCTCTAAGCCTGTAGAGCAGTATCAACATGCTCGGTATGACGATTCGCTGCGATCTGAACCAAAGGGACTACATCGAAGCCGTGATCAAAAAAGCCTCACGAAAACTCGGTATTCTGAACAGAGTGCGGCGATTCTTTGCTCGCACATCTGGGACGGTTCCGCAAAGTACCTTCTCGATGCCTTGGACAGATTGCAGCGTCGCGCTGAACGCATTATCGGCAATGCAGAAGTCGCAAATACTCTCGAACCTCTGCAATTGCGTAGAGAGATGTTGCGTCACTCAGCGTGTTTTACCGCTTATACCATGGCGAGTGCTCTGAAGAGCTCTTTGATCTCATCCCACCTTCTCCCTTCCTTCATAAGAGTACACGTGCTACTCTTCGGAGTCACCGCTTCACTGTCTCAAATATCTCATCGCGCACAAAGAAATTTGGTGACTTGTTTCTTTGTCGCACTTCCAAAAGGTAGAATAGTTTACCAGCACATGTTTTTCCTTCTTCCTATGATATGGGGTCCTCAAAAGAGGCATGAAGAAGGATCTTGTGGGCCGGCAGAGTGAGGTTAACTGATGCTATGTTTGTTTTCACGCTGCACCAGTTATCTTCGCGTCTGGACTCTATTTCCACTTAACATCAGGTGGGATGAAGTCATTTGCCGAGCTATCTATAAAAAAAATATATAAAAAATAAACAAAGAATAAGGTCCGATTAGTTATTCCGTGTTTTGTCTCTTTTACTCTAACTTGAAATGACGTTTGCATGACAGGGACAAAACACGGAGTAACTATTCGTAGCTTATTCTTTATTTATTTGTAAGGCAGAGAGAGTATTATTTAATTTATGCACAGACCTATATATTTGGTCTGTGAACTTATGGGTGTGTGTGCAAAGAGGAAATTAATATAGCGGTGTAGTGTGTAGGTGTATGTTGTAACTTGTAGCCTTGTAGCTATAGCTTTTTCAATAATATCGGGTGGGGAATCCCTATCTATTATAAATGAGTGACTATTGAACAAAAATATACGTATTTTAAAATTATAAAATTTTAATGTTTTCTTCAATTGGCTTCGCAGTTAATCTTTATTAATGAATTTAGATGTTACGGCTCTTTTATTTATGCAAAGATTATTCAAGTTACTATCTATAAGGACATCACAAGCTGCCTGTAAGAGCTAGATGCTTTTGTCGTTCTTTTTTTGTGGTAGGAAGAAAGAAGAA
>CAUJAO010000346.1:0-18539 GCA_963082485.1 Eudonia mercurella
ATACAATTTAACTTTTTAAACTATCATGGTCACGTACATTAGAATAAATATTATTAACGGGATTATTACCATGTTTTTTGTTGTGTTTGAGTATCCGATATTTCGGCACAGTTGCATGCGCCATTATTATTTCTGGTGGGGACGTCGCCGGCCGAACGGACGATCTGCCCGCGTTTCCTGCGGGCGCCATTTCGTCCTTTTCCCCGTTCTCCCCTTTGAGGGAGTTAAGGTTTATCCAGCCTTCACGGCGTCCCGTCAAAACGTTTTTTTTTTGGTGAATCTTGCTATCTGCTCCACCTTCAGATCCTTCAGGTCTTTTTTGTCTAGTGTATCCGACCCCCATAGCTCCCGTCTTATCCGTGAGTATATAGGGCACTCAGCGAGTAGGTGGAGGCTGGTCTCTTCACTTTCCGTGCACTCCGGGCATATGGGGTCGGTTTTCACTCCTATCACTGTCAGATGTCTGTTCAGTCGGCAGTGTCCTGTTATGATCTCTATGACTAGCCTCATGTTCTCTCTAGAGAGTCCCATCAGTTTGCTAGTCTTTTTCTTGTCCATTCCCTTGATGAAGACCTTCGACTGTCTCATGCCCGTCGTGGACCTCCATCTTCGGTTGGTTTCTGCTGTAATACTATGGCTGATTACTCCCTTGGTGATGTTGTGCGCTATTGGCAACCGGGGTTCCGGTCCCACCAAGCTTTTTTCTGCTCCCTTTTTAGCTAGTTCGTCGGCCTGTTCGTTTCCCGTGTTTCCCTCGTGTCCTGGGACCCACGCTATCATCAGGTCCGCTCTTTCGGCCAGCCTTTTCAGTGATTCCTTGCATTCTTTGACGATTGCTGATGTCGTCTCTTCTCTGCCTAGTGCCTTCAGCGCCGCTTGGCTGTCGCTGTAGATGACCATTTTTCCTGTAATATTAAGGTGTTCGGCCATCTCAGCGCTTGCGATTATTGCGTATATTTCCGCCTGAAAAACACTGGCGAATCTTCCTAAAGGTATAGACTTGTTCATCTCCGTCCCGTCTGCGCATTTAATATGCACGCCGGATCCAGAGAGCTTTGTTGACTCCTTTCTGGAGCCGTCTGTGTAGCAAGTAGTGCCTTCAGTTTCTACGCTCCAGTTTTCTCTTGTTCCTATGTGTATTCTGTATTTTTTGTCAAAGATCCTTTCCTTCCGTATTAGGTCGTTGTTGGAGAAGATCAACTATCATGGTCACGTACATTAGAATAAATATTATTAACGGGATTATTACCATGTTTTTTGTTGTTTTTGAGTATCCGATATTTCGGCACAGTTGCATGCGCCATGATCACAGATGTACTGAAGTCTTTGCGGGTGGGTGATTATGAGCAGACAAAACGATCAACCCTCTTCCTTAGTCGTTTTTTGCGCTCGATACTCGTACCACTGTTTCCTAAGTCACTATTCACTCGAACTTGTTCTCGACACACTACACTGACCGTATCAGATCGCGAAACGGCACTTTTTTCTTTTTGCGGTCTTTACATAAGCTAATCACTGGATTCCAGATACGCGACAGTTTAAACCCATCTTTGCGATTGAAATTTTTGTATTTTGTAATTTCGATCGCTTCTCTAACCAATCTAGGTATGCAGTGGCGTTCTGTCGAAATTATCTGGGGGTTATAAAACTCAATCGAGTGATTAGGACCCGATTGGATCAAATCGGATACTCAAACACAACAAAAACGACGGGTTGCACTCTGGGAGTGCCGGCAGAAGTGAAAACTTGAATATTAACGTTGTGCATTTTTGATATTTTGGAATGGTTAGGGAATAATTTTGCACGAATTGCTTTAATTATCAGTATAAAAGTACTCTCATTTATGTGGTAGAATACAATATTTATTTATAGGGCTATCGTACACAAACATGACAATTTATATTACATTAAAAAGTTATATTAAGTTATATTAATAATTTTGCACGAATTGCTTTAATTATCAGTATAAAAGTACTATCATTTATGTGGTAGAATACTGTTGTGTCTCGTTCATAAATTACTTAGCATACCGTCATTTTAATTTATATTTTATACTACGCACTTGTACGAGGTTCTTCCTACCCTCTCCAAAAGAAAGAAAAAAAGAAGCTACACGCCCGAGTGCAACGCATTGTAATGGCTGACCTCGCCTACGCGACAGTGTTTTGAAAATCTAAGTAAATCAAGTTAATCTTCTTCCAAAAACACTTTATTCTTATAAGTGGACATTTCGATACACTAAAGACAGCAGGCCTGCTTGTGATTGTGGTAATCGTGAAGTGTGGTGAACTGGATCTCATCTGCAGCAACAGTGAGTGTTTTCATTCGTATAACCTTCCCTTAATCTTGGTACAAGTGCCTTGCCCATGATATTGCTTTGTGGTGGTTTCCAATTAATCTTAGGTTTTTATTGTACGAGGCTTAAATACCTTAGTTGTGGATCTGAGCTGAACCAACCTCTTAAAAAATACAGTCCACTCATATATCATATTTCATCTAATAAAAATAATTAGTTAAACTACAGCTCAATAAGAGATCCACCCCTTAGGCTTTATTTTATAACCTAAGGAAGCGTTCCATATCTACTTGACAGTGGAACCTTAACCCACATTTTTGGTCTTTCTAGCCGGATCATATATTTTGGTTCTACGAGATATTTTCTATTTATGTCAAAACAGTAAATTCCTAGATTAATTCATTACTCGTTTATTTCATATAAATTAATTTATTACTTGCTTATTTATGCTGATTTGCTAAACCTAGGTAATTAATTTACTTATAACCTAAATTGTTACTAAACGCAGTTATAATTACCTACGTAATTATATCTATTACAACGTTTCTATAGCGTAATATTCCATTTCTCTTGTAACTACTCGTCGCGCGCGCAGGTTCAGCCACCCGCTTTATTATTTGTTAAATTAGTGTCTTGTCTTTTAGTTAACGCTAGCTAACTAATAGTAGAACTTCTACTTAACAGGTACTCGACTGACCTTGACATTGTCAATCAAATGCAGATACTTCTGCACCGCGTCTTATCTTAAACATCTAGTTTAGGTACTTAAATCTAATATTATTTAATGAGAACTCCCGCGCCCCTAATATACTTATAACTTTATATAGTTAATATTAGGACGCCTAATATACATCGGCTACGATTGTATTAGGTTTTTTACTCACCGCTTATTTACATTAGAGTTTATATACTCGTTGTTTAATTCGTACTTATTAGAGTTAATAATCACCGCACCGCCCCTACACACTGTGTTAGGAGATATAATATACCGTGCTATACGTGTATATTATTTAGTTATTTTTATATTTTTTTTTTCTGGTAGAAACCTTTTCGATCTTACTTAGGCATTTTATAGTAATACTTAAAATAGACAAGACACATCGGCGTTATCTATTTACATTTAATATTTTTACATCGTATTTTTATATACATTTTGTTCTTTTGCTATCAAACATGTCGGAGATTGATGATAAAACGCAGTTGGCATTGTTGGAGTCTAAACGCAATGCATATTTTACTCGTATGCAATCTATATATGACTTATGTATACAAGATATTACCGGTGAGCAATCCAAAGAAACTTTTCTTAATAATATAATTAATTTAGAAGACTTACGTAGTAGCTATCAACGCATACTTGATGAATTTAACGTTCTTTATATGAAGTTGCATCCTAAGTCAAATATTAACTATCAATCATGGATATGCTTTGAGGATCTTTATTGTCATGTTAAACGTTTTATTAGTGAATCTAATTTACAACCCGTTACGTTCCCAAACTTCCGCCGCCAATTGAATTAATTACATTTAACGGTGACATTCGTAATTGGTCTACGTTCTATCACCAATTTAAAAATGTTGTGCATGATAATCCACAACTTTCAGACTCGGAGAGGATTTATTATTTAGTAGGTAAACTTCGTGATAAGGCCGCGACTGTTTGCGCCGGTTTAGCCCCTACTGCTGAGAACTATCATATCATATGGGATGCTCTCGTACGTAAATATGATGACCCTAGGTCATTAGCGGCTTCTTATGTCAATCAGTTGTTAGACTTTAAACCTATTCCTTCTAACTCAGCTGTTGGTTTAGAATATTTCATAAATAACTTTGATTTCTCGGTTAGGGCATTGAAACAACTTAAATTGCACAGTCTAGGTGACTTTATTATATTACATTTAGCACTTCAAAAACTAGATTCAGAAACAATTAAGTTATTTGAGATGACCTACCGTAAGGAAATTACTCCTACTTACGACAATTTAATTGAATTTGTGAATGAGCAGAATAAAATATTATCTCGTTCCCTTTGTAATAACAGACCTATTGTTTATAAAACATCACAACATAAATCTATACCTTCGATCAACAATATACTAGATAACCGGTCAGGGTGTCAAAAACGGCCAAGCGAATAACGCCTCACATTCAAAGTGGGGTCTTATTTCTATTTAGTTCGTTGTTGACTGCGCCAACGTGATAACGTACCACAATGCATCAGTGTGTATTCAAAAACTGTAAAAATAACTATCGAAATAAAAATATATCGGAAGGAATATCATACTTTCGGTAAGTAAATGCTTTTTCATAACATAAATAATAAAATACCTAACTGTTTTTATGAAATAACCATCTTTAATTTTTAAAACCAACCCACGCGCCAACATTCGCTAATGTTTGGCCAACGTATAGTTGCTCTGGAACAGTGAATCTATGGAGTAGTTTAAAAATTTTTATAGGTAGGTACTTCTCAATTTTATTTTATTTTTCTAGATTTCCTGGCGACCCATTTCAATGTGCAAAATGGATTTCCATAGTAGCGGAAGAGAGACAGGAGGATTTTTTTAGACCTAAAAAAAATTCTGTAATTTGCTCAATTCATTTCAAAAAATCCGATATTATGGGGAATGCACAAAGACGTCGATTGAGGAAAACGGCTATCCCCAAATTTCAGACACTAACACTGTCCAAAAATGCGACGGCATCAGTTTCAGAATTGGGGCCAACAATATCTAATTTAGAAATTTATTCCACCTCCCAAAATGATGTGGTCAAAGAAGTGTCTTCAAAAACTTCAGAAATGGACTTTTTACCAAGTTCTCCAACCGTTCCGGTTTCAGATTTAATACCTGTGTGTGAAACACCCAGAAAAATATTTTTAAACAGAGAACTTGACTGCACCCGCCAAATTATTATAAATAAGTCCAAAAAAATTCATAACTTACAAAAAGTAAACAAGAGATTAATTTAAAAAACAATTCTTTAAAAAATAAAATTTTTTGATTTTTTTTGAGCATCTGGCTCAAAAAAAATCAAAAAATTGATGAAACAGTGTTGTTGGATCTGGCTGGTAATGTTGAAGTTGCGAAAGTATTTAATGGTTTGTATGTCAAAAAGAAAAAAACATCTTAAGAAGCCATTTTCAAAGTATCCCCCAGGAGCTAGGAAGTTTGCATTGACGTTACATTTTCATTCTCCAGCTGCTTACAAGTACGTGCGTAAAATGTTTAACACATGTTTACCGCACCCTCATACCTTATATGAATGGTATCGAAGTCTAGATGCGGAACCAAGATTTCAATTTCATCAACACAATTAGACCTAATGACTTACCTGTGCTATGAATCACGAATAAATAATTTAAATTTAAATTTGAATTTGGTTTATTGTTCTTTATATGAAAACCACCTCAAATAATGTATATTGTTACATAAATAAACAATTTGATTGTGATTATATTGTTGTTTACATTACAATTTCTCATTAGAATTCTTTCATTTAAGCAAGGTAGGTATAGTTTAATATCAGTTAATTTGTAATGAATCTACTATTACATAAATGTATGCAAAGTATAATATATTGCTTTTTGTATACAATTTTGCAGTCAAATGCATAAGCCATAAAATAAAATAAACCTAATTCCTTATTAAAAATAACTTCCTTAAAACAAAAAATAAATTACTAAGTGCGACTCCATAATACTCTGTTCAGAGCAAGTAAAGTCAATAATGCAAACATTCAAAATGAAGTAAGTAACACTTCGTGTCTGCTATTTCCTGTTTTATTTTTATGTAATAAGGTCGAATTTGGATGTAAAGGGTCTTTGTATATATTTTTAAATACACAAGTGATTATTTCAATTTCTTATCTCTTTCTGTCGTTTTCGACGTAAGATCGTAAGTGAATGTCATAATAATCAAAACTGTGCTTTATTCCTTGCAACAAAAGTATAAATTAGGTTGAAATTATCAAAAGTTAGGATAGTTTTTCTCCATTTATAGTAAAGTCAGCTAATGCCATATTTGAGATTTGTTTTAGTTCGTGAGGCGTTATCTAGTGTATTGTTGATCGAAGATCTATACCTACTCCGAAGTCTGGCCTAACTAAGTCGTTTGTTAACACTCAATCGTCACAAAAACACACTTGTGTTCTATGTAAAAATAATAATCACAATAATCAACTATATTTTTGCCCGATCTTTATGAAAATGACTCCACGCAAACGTTTTAATGTTGTTAAGTCCAACTCGTTTTGTAACAATTGTTTAAGTAATAAACATACGTTAAATGCATGCACTTCTAATAGTACTTGTCGTTTTTGTTCTTCTAAATATCATCACTCCATGTTACATTTTGATAACTTGCACCTAAATAAACAACGTGACGTTAGTCATGTGCCCACTGCGACTTCGCAGTTGGTGGTAAATCGCAACAACTTCACTTCAAGTAATAACCGTCGTACGGTCGATAATGATAATGAACCTTCGCACTCTTGCAATAGGGTTGAAGATTCTAATGCTCAACCTTCTAATAGTTCAGTTAATGCATCTGTTTGTAATATTTCACGTGATCATGGTGATCGTCGCTCGTTCACTACACTATTAGGGACCGCGAAAATTAAAATTATAGAAACTAATAACCGCGCTCATTATGTTAGGTGTTTAATTGACCCGGGTTCGCAAAGCGATTATATAACAACATCTTGTTGTAAACGCTTATCGCTTCCTATCTCCACTCAAAATAAATATTCTAAGGTATAGGTGGTACATCTCAACGTATTATAGGTATAACTACAGTTAAGTTTACATCGCGCTTTGGGGGCGGGAATAGTTACTTATCTCAACCGCTTGTTGTCGACGAGATTACGTCACAGCTACCTGACTCACGCGTAGATACTTCTATGTTAAATTATTTAGATAACTTACCTATCGCGGATGATGATTTTAACTTGCCGGGACCTATAGAAATGTTAATTGGTGTTAATTTATATTGTGAAATTTTAATGTTTAACAAAATTATACCTGGAGAAAACTTACCTACCGCTTTGGAAACTAGTTTAGGCTATATTTTGATGGGTAATATCCCAACTTATAATTATCTTTCCACACATTCCTTCTGTGCATTTTCCCGCGAACCGGTCAATGATTTATTAGAAAAATTTTGGAAATTAGAAGAGGTGCCTTCTAAGACTTTTTTATCGCCTGACGAACAAGCTTGTGAGGATAATTATGTGGCTAACACTACTCGCAAGGCTGACGGCACTTACTCTGTTAGTTTGCCATTTAAACATAATTTAGACCAACTTGGTAACTCTTTTCTTAATGCTCATAGACATTTTTTATCACTCGAAAATAAGTTTTAAGATCACCCGACCTACGTACAAAGTATAATAATGTTGTTGCCGATTATTTAAATAAAAATATTATTTCTTTAGTTAATGACGATACTTCGTCGCAGGGCTTCTACCTGCCACATCATCCTGTCATACGTGATGACAAGGATACTACTAAACTTCGCATCGTTCTGGACGCCAGTGCTAGAACCGACTCCGGTCTTTCACTTAAGAGGGCGTATAAACCTAGAAAAAAAACAGATTCCACCCGCGCCCCTTTCACGCCCCGCTTTCGTCCGTGCGTACGGCGTGGCGGCCAACGCAACAGATTGGCAGGTCGCTCCCTCGTGTGTACTCGTGTTTAGTGCGATCGCGCACAGTATACCTAAAATAATCAGATAAAAACCGGCTAAGTGCGAGTCGGATCACCTAGCTGTACTTCGAAACACTAAAATACTCTTTGCTGGTGGTAAATAATACGCAAAGGTAAGTAATGATATCATATATTTTTATTATATATTGCTACTTTAAATATTTAATATTGTTTTATTTTATAAAGGCGTAGGTGCCATGAAATCTTTAAGCATTTTTGTATTATGTAGATTATTTTTTGTATCATGTAGATTATATTATCCCTTTCAGTCGCACTTTGCTATCGACAGAAGTAACTGCAACAGTCAGCGGTTGCTGTCGACACGTTAAAGGTCAAAGGCCTACCATCCGACGCTACAGTTACCTCTATTGATACCAAAGTGCTGCTCGTGTGTAAGTGCTCTTACTGTTATCTCTTCTTCAAAGAGTGTCGACAATGTAAAAAAAAGAAGTCTAATTTTATTACAAAAATATCGCTTTATTTACATAGATTCATAGGTTTACATTTTTTTTTCAGAGTTCGTTCCCTGGCTTGTACCTGTACTGCAAAGAACAGACAGAAAGAAGGTAAGTTAAAAACATTTTTGCATTAAATTATGTATTTAAGGTCTGTTCATTCTAACTTGTCTTAAAATGTAACAATCTTTATAGGACTTACTATTGAAATTTAATGAAAAATTTTATTGTTTTTTTAATGGTAAAAAAAACTAAAATATTGTTTACACTTAAGATAAACAGACTTTCTGTAATCAAAGTCAAAGTGTCAAATATTTTGTATTCAAATAAACTTTAGAAAAGTACTTTTGAATCGTCCAAACATTTTTTTTACCTACTACCCATTCAGGACGTCTATTTTTTAGTTGTGGAGAAGAATGGGCGCAAGAAACTCCACAGTTTTAATATAAGTAACGACATTTACAAAATTATATGCCGTTATCAAGTTATACAAGTTTAAAATTACTTAACAATATTTTAAATTAGAAATACCTGTTCGGGTGATTGAAGCATTTTTAACCCATGCTGTTTTGTCTTGAATGTAATCAGACACTTTATAATAAGCTTTTTTACAAAGCTTTTCTTTAATGACGATTTTAAATTAAATCATAAGACAAAAGAGGAATTCTCTTGCAAAATGTTTGGTAATATTTTAAATAAATGTGTAATTAATTCTAAGAAAAGCCCGTCTCAACCTACAATTATTAAAAATGTTCAGTCAATCAGTATGGTTCACCAGAACATTCAAGGAATGATGGGCAAAGATCCAGAGATTGCATTGTTCATGAACGATAATAAAGTTGATATTCTGTGTATTACTGAACACTGGCTTAAAGATCATCAGTTCATGTTCAATTTTAATAATCATTTGGTAGGTAGTTCGTTCAGTCGAGTAAATTCAATTCATGGTGGCTCCTTAATTATAGTTGATAAGAAGTTAAAATTAAAGGAAAGAAAAGACATAATGAGCCTCTCGGTTGAGCAAACAATAGAAATAGCTTGTGTGGAGCTGGAGCGACTTGTTGTTTTAAGTGTATACAGGCCTCCGTCAGCATTGTATGATTATTTTGAAAAAGTAATGGATGAAGCATTATATAAAATCCGCAATGTAGGTAAAAAGATAGTTGTTTGCGGTGATTTTAATATTAATTTGTTAGAAAAGTCTACAGGTTCTATCAAAATTAAAAATTTATTTCAATCATATAATTTGAATAATTTATTTTTGGAGCCGACTAGAATAACTGCCACTTTTGCCACTTGTATCGATAATATATACACTGATCTAGTACCTCTGTCTAAACTCATTATTAATAAACTAGACTCTGATCATTGTGGCCAAATGGTCAGCCTTCCACATCAGTGTCAGCAAGTGAAGAAACAGATTATCACTGTTGTACCAAAAACTGCAGGTCGTCTGGAACGCTTCAAAACAATCTCTATGATAATATATGTTATGTAGAAATATAATGATAACCCAAATAAATTTTATAATGATTTCTTTTATAAATATTGTTTAGAATTTAATAAAACTTTTATTCCAAAGATGATCTCGGTTAGTGGTACTGTTACTTTTAGTGAATGGGTTACAATTGGTATCCACAAAAGTAGAAAGCGACTTTATGAGCTATATGACGAACGCAACTATAACACCAGTGAAGATTTCAAATTGTATGTCAAAAAATATTCTAAGTTATTTAAAACAGTATGTCGATTAGCAAAGGCAAAATTCCTGAGTTCAAAGATTAAGCTAAGTGATAACAAAATAAAAATGACATGGAATATTATAAATAGTGAAACTGGAAATGTCAAAAGTCGTAACAATGAGTACAAATTGAGCTTCGAAAATCAAATCTTAACTTCTGATGCTGATGTTGCTGCGGCATTTGAGAAGTTTTTTACTGATATTCCAGTTTCAACTACAAAGACTTTGGACTCGTCCCCCACTGTAGCTGAAGCGGTTCTAAAGGAAAATGTCAAACCTAGTGAAAACCATTTTAGTTTTCAAAAAATTGATTTTAGAGATATAATTAAAACTTTTAACACTCTTAATAAAAAAAAGACTGCTGATTTGTGGGGTAATTCCGTTGACGTCACTAAATCCGTTATTGAGACAATAGCTCCAGTTTTAGCTTGCATATTTAACGAATGTATTGACTGTGGTGTTTTTCCTGACCTAATAAAGCACAGTAAAGTAATTCTATTATACAAATCAGGTAGCACATCTGACCCCACTAACTTTAGACCAATTTCTGTGCTACCCACATTTAGTAAAATATTTGAAAAGATAATTCTGGACCAAATTCAAGTTCATTTTTATAGAAATAAGCTTTTACATTCATTTTTCAGGTATCGCGAGGCATTTCATCTGCGAGCTCTTCGAGATCTACGAGATCTTCGAGCTGGATTGTACAGTCAGCAACGACAGACTTTTCATGTGTTAACATATAAAAAAATCAATATTATGTTTACATTCTATGGTTTTTATAAAAATAAATATACGAATAGCTTTAAATTAAACAACTGCAACGAACTAACAGAGTTGATGAGAGATTTTTGCGTACGAGTTTGACCGGATAGCATTCATCGGCTTGTGAGATATTACGACATTTACGAGCTGCAGCAGTTCTGAAATACAAAATAATTGTAAATCACAAGTTTGTACGGTAATATACGAAGTATGATACAATACTTCCAGAATAGCTAATTCAACTTAATTATGTATGTACTGTGAAAAAAAATTACTATACATACTGCCACCAATACGAGTGGTCAAAAGCATCGTTCTGTTTTGCATATACTATACCCGGTACCCGCGTCGCTGTCATTGCTTCAGCGCTTCTAATACATTGTATAGTGAGCTCTAAAGTTAATGCGTAAGGGTCGATATTTCAAGGTGAGACTACTCATCACCAATGAAAAGAAATAATAACAATATTATGATAATAATATCTTATTTTAACGAAATATTTTCTCGGCGCCCTGAGCACAGAAACACAGTCCTCTCGTCTCAACAGAGTGATCGCGACTAATCGATGAAACAAAACATGCCTGTTACCTCGGGTCAGGTGCGACAGACTAGAGCGTTCTGCACGGAATAAAAATGTCGTAAGCGCCGAATTAGTTTTAGTTTATTTACTCGTAAAATATACATTTTTTTTTCAAATCGCTAATACAGTCGCTCGGTAATATAATTTGATATTATGTGTTAAAATATTGGCTCAGTAATATGCGTCAAATTGAAAATAAATTGATTCTAGTTGAAAAATAGACGTAAGTTTGTGATTTTATTTTATCGATAAAATTTTAATATATTATGTTTTCGCTTAAGCCAGTCCCTTTCAAGTATGCTGTAGTATCTATGATATTTTTTTCGGGTAAATCGTGGTTTATCTTCTAGTGTTAAAATCAAATCTACGATTGGTGATTTACCTTTATACCCCCTCTTAATGACGTTTTGCACACCGGGTGCAATTTACAGAACGATATATTTAATATACTTATTAATGTACGCATTTTTAAAGTAGCCTTTTTCGCCGACGTTCGGCAAATGTACTTATGTATATAAGTACATCCCGCGAACCGTAATTATCAACGGTTTTTATATAGATTTTCAACTGATGATCCCATAGAAACTTATCAATTTAATCGCGTTACCTTTGGTCTCCGTAGTTCTCCATTTCTCGCTATTCGAACATTACGCCAACTTGCTAATGATGAGCGAGAAAACTTCCCTTTGGCTGCTGAAGTCTTAGAAAGAGACGTCTACATGGACGACCTAGCTTCCTCTGCTCTGTCGCTAGGCAGAGCAGTAGAGACAGCATCACAGTTGCTCCAGCTGTTCAAATCTGGGGGATTTGAATTGGTTAAGTGGACCAGCAACTCTCCCGAGTTGTTGTGTGCCATTCCTGCATCACATCGCCAGCAGGAGTCTGTCTCTTTCGACGACGACACCACTTTAAAACTTCTCGGTTTACAGTGGCTGCCTTCTTCCGACTGTTTTAAATTTACAGTAACACCACCGGACATCAAAGGTACGAAGCGCGCCATCCTATCAGCTACTGCTCGCTTGTATGACGTTCTAGGTCTCGTGGGCCCCGTCATACTTTATTCTAAATTATTAATTAAAGATCTTTGGCTTCTTAAACTAGATTGGGATGATCAGCCACCGCAATTTATTTTAAATTTATGGCTTACTTTTATAAAGGAACTTCCTTTAATATCTACTTTGAGATTTCCGCGCCATCTAGGCATTTATGATAATTCTAAAATTTATCTTGTAGCTTTCTCGGACGCTTCTGAAAAAGCGTACGGTTGCGTAATATACGCCTATGTTATTAATGATAAGCAGCATACTATACGTTTATTGTGCTCAAAATCAAAGGTTGCACCTATAAAAACCATAACACTCGCTCGTCTAGAGCTTTGCGCGATCCTTTTGATGTCGAAGCTTTTACGCGTTGTTTATGACCTTATGTCTAAGCGATTCCCTATATCGGACGTATGCGCTTTCTCCGACTCGGAAGTAGCGCTATGTTGGGTGCACTCGTCCCCACATAGATTTAATACATTTATTGCAAATCGAATTCACATGCACAAATTCAGTCTCTCTTTCCTAAAGAAACTTTCCGGTTTGTTCCGGGGAGCCAAAACCCCGCGGACAGTGTGTCGCGTAGGCTTTTGCCTTCGCAGTTGATAAACCACGAACTTTGGTTTTCGGGACAGCCGTGGATGTCTCTTCCTATAAGTGACTGGCCGGTTTCCGATTTCACGCCTTCTCCCTCAGCGCTCTCTGAGGAGAAGACAACTACTCACGTAGCTACTAGCTCTCCAGAAACGGAACATCCACTTATAACTGTAAGTTTATCCTTTTCTAACTGGGATAAATACCTACGCTCTGTTGTATATTTTTTAAGATTTATAAAAAGGCTCCCTCGTAATAACGTAATTACCGCGTCAGATTTAGATATTGCTGAGTTGGCAGTGATACAAGCTGTCCAACAATCTTATTTTAAAGAGGATTTAGATAAACTTAAAAATAAAATTTGTTCACCGAAACAGAAAGCTCTCTCCGTTTTTACATAACAATATCTTACGTGTCGGGGGACGTCTCTCTCATTCGTCTCTAAACTTTACAAACAAGCATCCCGCTTTGTTACCGCGCAATGGACATATTGTAGAATTAATTATTGATAATTATCATAAACGGAATTGTCATGTTGGCCCTCAGCTTTTATTATCTTTATTAAGACAAAGGTTTTGAATCATATCTGCTAGGCGTATTGTACGTATGCGGGTTCACCGTTGTAACACTTGTTTCAGGCTTAATCCAAAACCTACTTTTCCAAATATGGCCGACCTTCCCGAGTGTCGTGTAGAGCAAAGTAAAGCATTCTCACACACGGGTGTAGACTACGCCGGTCCATTTTTTATTACTTTGACACGTAAACGCGGAGTTCGCAGCCAGAAGGCATACTTGTGCCTATTTATTTGCTTAGTTACTAAAGCAGTTCATTTAGAACTCGCGTCAGATCTTAGTGTTATGTGGTCGGTGGAATAACTTATTTAAAAATAAAATATATTTATTTGATATCTTCAAAGTTTACATGTGATGTATTATAATTACGATATAGGACCGAACTATGTGATTTGTCTGAACTGACTGAACTGATCGAACTGACTGACACAATAGGGACTCGGATATTATATAACCCAAGAGTCTTGAGAAAGGTAAACAATAACAACTTAGGGAACTAGTGATTACTTAATTAGTTGTAACTAAAGTACAAAGGTCTTTGAGAAAATAAAGATAAGCTTATAATTAGGTACATGAGATAATTAATAGACAAAGGAATAATATGACAAAGTGGTTGATAACAATATACTTAATTAGTATTTGGATTTAGAGTAAATAACTAATATTAACAATAAGCAAAAGATATGGAGAAACAAACATTAGATATAGAGTTTAGGTATTAGAGACATGTGGTATTATATATGGAGTAGGTTTAGGTATTATATAACACCTCCCCCCTTAGGATAAAGATTGGGCGTTAGCGCCTGATCTTTGGTTGGTGGTTGAATGGTCGTCGCTTTCGTCTTCGGAGATGCACGACGTTGTAGTTTGATTCGCTATCGTAGTCATCGGGATTGCGTTACGGACGTATGTAGACTGTTGTTGTCTGCGTGATGTGGTACCGGCGTAGCAGTTATTAAATATCTGGATGCATGAGTTTTCTTCGTTGTGTCGTCGTTGGTTAAAAGGATTTCTTATTCGGAGACATCTTTGAAAAAGTTTGTAGAGTATGAGCAATAGTAGGAAGATTCCGGTTATAAAGTAAAACCATGAAAATCCATTTTGACGTCGACGAATGAATGGTTTATCTTTTATCTTCTGAATTTCGTCGTTGTGTTTATCCAGTTGATGTTTTAACTTATTCAGTGAATCCAGAGGTGTTTCGTTGATAGTAATAGGTAGTAGATCTGGAACATGTAGATTCTTGTTTTCTTCAAAACAATCATCAGTTCTAATGTCAGGTATTATAATGGGAAACGTGATATTTTCTTCTTTTTCTTGATGTGCTGACAGTGTACTATAGCCTGTGTAGAGTTTGCAGTTTTCCTTGAGAGTGATGATTCCTGACCCTTGGATGTTGTGATGACTAATTTGATTGTTACATTGTAGAATGCATTGTGTTGCGTTGCTAAGGATGTGTAGCCATTTGTTGTCTTCTAAGGGTTGAAAAGTGTTTATTTGCGCAGCAAACGTCGAAGTTGTACAGGTGCTTGGGATTTTCGTCGATACGCTGAATAACATTTTCAGCTCGCAGATAGGACGCGTGTCGGCGTTATATACGATCATGTTGCGACAAACGCTTCTTCTTTCAGCGTATAGTTTGCAGTTGTCCAGTGTGCTTGTTGATACATAGTGTTCGCCGCTTGGGTTCGTAGCTAGATACTTATGCTCTGGCAGAATAGTGGTATGGAGTGATGAATTAGGATGTTGGATGGGAATGGAAAAGATATGGTAGAGTTTCAAGGATTCTGGTTTGATTAAAGGGAATTCTAATATATATACCAACCTATTTGAATACACATATGCAGATAACTGAGATGAGTCTAAGATTTTATTAATGTTATCAATAGTAACAAGTGTGACTAATTGTTTATTAGACCTAGCATGATTAGATAGAAGAAGGTTTTTGTATAAACTATTTAATGAGATTATAGAAGGATGAATTATATTTGATTTAGCGAATAATATACTTGCTAAGCAATCGTTTATTTCATTTTCAAGGTTCGTTACTGATTCTAGAATTTGTATTGAAATAGTGGATATTGCTTCGGTTACTTTCATATCAAAGATAATTCGAGAGCTACTGTTAAGGTATTCATTCAATTTATTAATATTTTCATTGATAATTTGCTCGTCATAAGAGATTTTGAAGATAGTTTCATTGAAGTTCTTTAGTGTACTAGAAGTGATTTGGATTTGATTTTGCATCAAAGAGGTGAGGTCTAATTCGCGCTTCTCAAGCATATCAATACATTCGTTGTACCGTTTCGCGTCTTTAGCGTCAGGTGTACCAATGAGGTATTTTAATAACGAGCTGAGTCCGTCTAACAGTTCCCTCTTTTGTCTAGAGTTCCTGCCTAGATATATGCTTAACTCGGAGAGTCTGTTATCTATTTTATTGAGATTAACCTTTAAATAAGATTTGGTTGAAAGAACATTAGGAAAGGTAGAGTATTTTATAGAGAGATGATCAAATTTATTTGATAGTCGTATGAGGGATTCTTGAGCGATAAATAAGGGTTTTAGGTCTCGATATACTATTAGTTTCCATGTTTCATCGGATACGGAGATAGTGCCTTCTTCCTTATAAAATAGTCCAGCATGAGTAGGTAGTGGTTCGATTAAATTGGCAACGATTCCCGTGGTTGCCCTGAAAGGGACAAAGTTTGAATAGTATTAGAATTTGAATTGCGTTTTAATTTAATATAATCTCTAATAAAGACATAGAATTTGTAAATGATAATATATAAAAATAATTTGAGGATTGAACAAATAATAAAAGTAATATAGGGATTATGTATTAAATTATAAATAATGTTAGGATTATGAGTTTGAGCCGCTGTAGCGCTGACCCTGTAAAACGTATAAATCTAAAGTTAGAGATAAGAGGGTTTAATAGACTATACTAATCTTAATGGCTATAACTAAACTAAACATATATATTTTTTTTTTTAACCTAAAGTTTCATGTATTTGAAATGGTCTTAGTCTATTTGCATGCACGAGTTGATTACGGTTAGATTTCCGGATTGTGTAGTTATTACCGAAACCTACGTGGATAACTTCGAAAGGTCCTTCCCATTTAGGGTCTAGGTTATTAGGATTAGGAACGCGTAGCAAGACTTTGCTTCCTACAGAATATTGAGCAGTGTTCTTTATTTGGCTATCGTACCTGTCTTTGGCCTTTTCTTTCATTGATTCGAGGTTCCTTAAGGCAGCGTCTCTGGCTACTCTAAGTCGTTCATTTAAATCTTTTATATAGTCGCAGGCAGTATAGTCTGGTATGATTTTCATTGAGTAGAACGGACGTGGTTTAAAACCAAAGAGCAACTCGTGAGGTGTATAGTTGGTTGACTTATTTACAGAAGTGTTGTGGCACATGATCGCAAAAGGTATAATTTGATCCCAGTTTTTGAGATGACGAGTTTGGTACATTCGAATGTGGTCCCGTAAGGTAGCATGGAATCTTTCTAGAGCGCCATTTGTTTGAGGATGATAGGAGGTGCTGAAAGTTTGGTTGGAGCCTAAGAATCTTGATAGTTGTTTCAGGACGCTATTTGTAAATTCAGTTCCTTGGTCTAAATGAAATCTTTTAGGAACGCCATAATGTTGGCAGAAGTGAAGTAATTGTTTGGCTACAGTTATGGCTTCCTTGTCAGGAATAGGATAAGCTTGAACGAACCGGGTTAGATCGTCTTGTAGAGTTAAAACGTATTTGTTATTGCTATCACTGATTTCAGAATAAGAGACTAAATCTATAGATACTCGTTCGAATGGTTCTGTGGACTGTGACGTAATCACCATAGGTGCTTGAAAGTTTCTTCTTTGTATTTTATTACGTTGACAAATGATACATGAATCGATATAGTTTTTAATATCGTTTGACATTCCTTTCCAGAAGTATTCGTTACGTATCTTCCTGGTTGTTTCTACAACGTGTATCAGACATGTTCAGCCATAATCCAGGGTTTCAAATTATCCCTAGTATAGACCCTTTATATAAATACCCTAGTAAGATAAGCGCCATTTAATTTGTTTTTGCATTTTCAAACAAAATTAATCTGTAGTTAATTTAAAATCAAAACAAGCTAAACCCATCACTAGCAGGGTCATGAACTCTGTATGGTACACTGCCTACACTGCACCTCCTGTTTGTTAAATTGCGTGCCCTAGTTTTGACCGCCACGCCCCCTACCAGGCGCACAGTTTTACAAACAGGAGGTGGTACTGTAGTTCGCAAAACCTTAGACGGCACAATTTGTTTGTCGGTTTGTTTGTCGGCAGTTGCTTGGCGGCATTTTTTGGATTTGTGAGATTGATAAAACCAAGACAGATAAGTAGGCAGCTATTATACTTTCGTGATTTAATAATTTGTATTCAGTAGCTACCTTAGTAATTATCACCAAAGTAATAATAGTTATTTGTTATACAAGAGTGCAAAGTTGCTTTTTAACCGCGTGCTCAATTTTGATGACCGAGCAAGCGAAGGATTCTAAAATTGAATCACGAGCGTAGCGAGTGATTCATAAATTAGAATCCTGAGCGTTAGCGAGGGAATCAAAAGAGCACCAGGTGAAAAATCTTTGCACTCGAGTGCAACACGTAATATTTCATCCCACCTCAGCGAGGAAATGACTAAATGCAAAAAAAAAACATTTACAATCACAAGATACTTTTATTTCAGTTTAGGTATTAACTACTACATTATGAAAGTAGTAGTAAGTATTACAGAATAATCTTTAAATTATAACAA